>KZ308791.1:717584-749002 GCA_000376725.2 Ladona fulva
AGCTCTGCATTAATCTCAGTGAGACTGCTGCGAGATACAAAACATGTTAGAGGAGCCGTCAATAATGGTGCTTATGACCTTTCACAAACCTATAACTGGTTTAAATGTTTCAAAATATGCCAAACTTTAGTTGATCATGATGAACGTTCTTGATGACTGTCAACTGCCATTACACTAGGACATGTCATTTCCATTTGTAATGCAGTTGTGAATGACTATCCAAGACATTTACAACATTTTAGGATTATCGAATGGTACATGCCTGCAGATCTTCTTCAGCAAAGTTTATGCCAAATTTTTTAGTAAAGGTCAGGAAGAAAATCACATGGGCATCTGTAGGGAATTGAAAGAACTGTTTCCAACTGATCTAGATTTTCTTTCAAAGTTCATCACAGGTGACAAAATTTGGATTTATGGGTAAGTTCCTGAAACCAAACAACAATTGTCATAATGGAAAAGCCTATCTGGACAAAGAAAACCTGTCAAGTCAAGAACAACATCAAATTCTTATTGATTTGTTTGCTTGGTATGGATGGGATTATCAATAAAGTTTGTACCTGTGGGTCATATGGTTGGTGTAGTAATTTATACGATGACCTGAGGCAGCTAATGGTGAATGTAAGAAGGAAACAATTGAACAACCAAGATTGAAGCTGAATTGCTGTTGATGCTAAAACACATTAACTAAATTAAACTATCAGATTGCATTATGTTCTTGGCAGAAGTGCTGGGATCCGTGTTAGCAATCCCAAGGGGACTACATTAAAGTTGATAATGGTGAACAAGGTCCAAATATTCTGCAATTTTATTTATTACCTCATTTCAGGAACTTTTGGGCATCACCTTTTCATATTTAAGATTGCAGTTATACATAAATTATGCATGCAACTTCCTGGCTCTGTAAAATAAAAACTGTTTATGAAACTGCATCTGAAATCCCTGCTGTCAGATTTTTTATGTCTATACAATTATTTAAGACAATTAATAGTTATCAGGTATCACCATTCAGTTTTATCATTATGTTCAATCATTACCAGCCATGGTGGTGGAGTGGTTAGTATGCTAGTGCTCCAACCAAAGGTCCTTGGTTCGAGTCTTGTCTGATTGGATTTTTCTGGTTAGGAATGGTTGTATATATTCTTTATATATTACTTTTTATGTCTATCTCTGTAATTTTCCTGCACATAGATTTTGTGGTAGTATTGGGAAATATATAAAAAGAATGAAAATAAATATGGATAAATGGTTAACATAGATTTATGATGTTCCGCATATAAAATAAAAATGTACTCACTCCATGGTACAGAGCTATGAAGTAGTGGTATTATGGCCATTGCTTCATTTAAAAGAATATGAACACACATTTTATCACAGTTTCTCATTTAAGTAATTATTACAGTGTATTCCATGCATTAACTACTGACATGTTTTTATTTGTCATTGTCTTATAGTGTCTGTTTGATTTTATTTCAGTGAATTGCTGAGCACAGCGTAATTGCACGTGGTCTGCTGATTGCATTCTTCCAAGCAGATCATTCATCTCAACAGCAGTTTTCATTTCTCAAGTGCCATTCTAAGTGTTATGTATATTTCAAAGCATTCTTTTGTAAAACTGGCAGCAGTTGGTCTTGACAGATGCTGCCATCTACATATTTGCCTCCCATGGAGAGCGTATAGCAGGGATCCCCCTGTAACTGAACCGAATTGATTGTGGTTAAAAATGATGATTTATCTGTTGTGCAGAAACTGGAATTATCAAGTAATGTTTTTTGCAAAAATTGAAAATCAAAATCAATTTATGATGGAATACCTTTCTTTTTCTCTTCTTCTTCAGTCGAATTAATAGTGATGGTAAATAATTATTTAATAGTGAAACTTCTTCACCTGTTTTCATAAATGCAATATTATGCATTTAAAATTTAAACCTTTCTGTTAATTAAGAAATTATCAGAGGGAGCTTATTTTTTAAAGTTTGGCATCATGTTGTCAAAGCAATAAATGTAAATAGAGCAGAACAAAGCTATTCACTCACCTATTGTAAATGATAAATTTCTATTTTAACAATGAAGGAAAATGTATAATTAATGCAATAACTTGTGAATTAATGTATTTTTTATCGTAAGGTTACTTAAATTTATAGCATCAATCTATCAAATGAGCATAAAAATCTGTTTTCAAGGAGAGATTCTCAGATTTCTCTTTTGATGCATGGCATTTATACGATTGTTAAGATATTTAATTCTAACTTAAGAATTGCTGGAAGTGTTCAACTGAAAGAATTTATTTTTTACATGGTGAATAAAAGAAAAGAAACAGTTTTGCTCAAATAATTCTGTGATGATATATGAGGAATGGAAGAAAACAGTATCTGGTTTATTAATCTTTCATGACCATTCTTTGTAAATATGGTGGTAAAAATAACATGCTCTGTTTAAATCAAGTTTTCTGATTGCGTCCTAATTTCATTGGTAGCATTGATTCTTTTTTTGCATTTCAGTTCTACATGCCTGTTTTCAAGGATTTAAGATGAATGTGAAGTGAAAATTGAAGTTATGTTTTATAAGATGTGTGATTGGTCTTAACGGTATGCTTGGGACATAATAACATGCTCTGTTTAAATCAAGTTTTCTGATTGCGTCCTAATTTCATTGGTAGCATTGATTCTTTTTTTGCATTTCAGTTCTACATGCCTGTTTTCAAGGATTTAAGATGAATGTGAAGTGAAAATTGAAGTTATGTTTTATAAGATGTGTGATTGGTCTTAACGGTATGCTTGGGAGGCTGTTCTCAAATTATGTCTCAGTATTTTTAGTTTTGTTTATTCTTCCTCCTGACTGAGATATGAAGATTCAATATTTCATCTACTCTTGGTTTTTCTCAAGTTATTATATTTTCCCAGTGGTCATATTTTATGGAGTTTGGAAAAAGTTCCAAGTAGTTTACTGAAATACCTTTTCTGTTACTTATAAACTGAAGATTAATATTGAAATCATAAATATCCTTTCTTAAGAACATCATTTGCAGTCATACTCTTTTTTTATGATTTTGTGTTTTACTATTTCATATTTAAAGTTTCAAAAATATAGTAGTTGCCTTTGGTGTTGTTGAAGTTAATGTAACATTAAGCAACACCTAATTTTGCTGCACCTTTGAATCCTTATTTGTCTTTCTGGGTGCATTCTCAAGTGGTAGATTGTTTCCAGATCTCTTTGTCTTGCATCTTTCCTATTATACCTAGGTATTTTCCTTCTACTCATGATAATTTTCATCATTTCCCTTTCTGCTTTTCTTCCACCATTCCTTTTCATACATTTCTTACTTGCCTATCCCAGCCAAGAATTTGTTTAATCCGTTTCTTTTCCCTCCATATTATAGAATGAATGTATGAATAATCCCAATTTTCTTCTTTTCTCCCCTTAAAACAGTTTGTTTGATCCATTATCCAACTTATTATGTTAAGAACAATGTTCCACCAAATATCACACAAGATAATCAAACATCTAAATTTCATCATTCCTTTCTAAATTCCAAATCTCATTCACCCCAAACCTTTTCCTTTCATTATGCTAAGCATTTTTCTGATCCATACTGTGAAACTCAGTACTGTGAAAATTCTTTTTGGAGAATTTTTGCACTGTGTTATTTTCTTTCTGTCAATTTGAATTAAAATCTACTAGAGATATATTTTTTCTTAAAAGCCCTTTTTTTCCTATTTATACCATATATTACTCTTGCAACTTTTCTACCATTCTATGACTTTTTTATTTTTGTAAGACCAAACAATGCATTAAAGGTAATTGTTTAAAAATTGTTTCTTTTGAACTGGTAAAAATGTTAGATAAATCTGTGAAATGATGTAAAGATTAAGATTTACAAACATTTCTGATATCATGTACATAATTTAAAACGTTCTCACATGCCTCCATTAAATCCACTCCAAATTTGTTGTTCCTAATGTGGAAAAATTCATTTTGTTGGCTCCCCATGCATAGCATACCAATAAAAAAATCTCCTTTTTGGTGGCAAATGAATCCACCCCAGTGTTACTTGAGTATGGTGCCAAACAATGACTGCTCCAGACTCCTATTGGGAAGTCAGGCCCTTGTTTTTGTAAGTGGTCCTGGATGGATATTATTGTCTGCCATCCATTTCTTGCTTCCTTTGGAGGAGAATATTTTCTGGGAAGGCAGCCTCCTGAACCCACTGCTCAGTGCCCAGTGAAGGATCTAGCCAATGATGATATTTTGTTAGATAGATCATATCTCTGTCTCAAGTTTCTCTTTTTTGAACTCATCCATCAGTTTATACCTAAGGTTTGGCAATTACATTAAAAAATTAATGTTGTGATTTAAATTCACTCTTTCTGCCCTGAGTCTCTACTGCTGAATTAGAATGTGTTCTATAAATATCACTGTTTGAGTTGCATACAGTTTTTCTCCAATCAGCTGCTTTAAATATAATTTACTTCCTCAGCTGTCACTGTCATATCTCAGTTATTTTAGTTTTTTCTGAAAATTAGATTTAGGAGAATCCATTGAATGCACTAAAAGATATTTTAATAGTGTGAATGAATGTTAAAACAACTGATAAAGATAAACAGATAGTGGACAAATACTGGCAGAAAAGCTATTCTTAGAAAAGATATCTTTCAGTAAAATGGTGGGGGAAAAAGTACAGTGTTGCATTGTGTGGGTTGGAAATCATCAAAGCCAGAGAAATTATAGTTCATTAATATTAACTTTGCCAACACTTGTTAGTATTCTGCCAATCTGCCTGCTAACTGACTGCTTAGTCCAATTCAGAAAATAGGGGAGGCAGTGCTTACCAGTAGAAGAACAAATTTTACCCCTCCCCCTCCACTTAATTCTCTTGTGAGTTTTCATTGGCCAAGTTAACACAAATGAGTTTTATCAACCCCTCTGAAATGGAGAAAATGGCCAAGAATGTCATTGTCTGGAAGATATCAAACTAAATTAACCATGACGAATATACTGATGATATATTTTATACTATAGAAACACTGAAATGATTATGTAAGTTCACACGTATATCACCCATTACCAATATTTTGTTAATAAAAAGGCACAGCCAGGGATTAGAATAGAGTTCAAGAAACCTAAGTGTGCTCCTTGCCAAATGTCCAAAACTCAAACACTTTATCATGGTTTTGAGCCTTGAATTCCAGGTTAACTTCATTTTAATTTTTTTTTAAGTCTATGAGAAGAGTAAAAAATAATAAAGTTAAATGTGAGTGTTAATTCCAATGTGAGGTATTCCTATATCTGTGACTTAGAAATAAGCTAACCTGTGGTACACATGCTTGAATAAGAGAAAAAGTGATGTATCTGAAACTTGATCTCAGAACTTCTATCTTTGACAAGCTTGCTCTAACCAATTAGTCCACAGTGGCAAAGCAGTTTGTCCTCCAGTACTGAGGTGTTTTATGGGATGATTTATCACAGTATGTTTGTCAAAGATAGCACCACTCCTTCACACTTATGGTAATTCTAAATTAACATCTCACCATCAAAGGGGAAGGCCAAGAATTATTATATAAATGAATAATGAGTTATGCTTGTTGCATATGCTTGATTTAAAGGAAGAACCAAAACATGTGAGGTCTGAATGGTTGATATCTTTGTTGTATCTTCCATCCTGCCATGCTCAGTCAGTTGGAACTACTACCCAGGGCTCCTGAATAACCAAGTGGGTAATGCATTTGACTTCAGTGAAAGCAGTCTTGTGGTTCTATTCTTGATGGGGGCCACATGCAACAATACTACTACTTCTTTGCAAGTGGGGTTGAGTATTGGCTGTTTGGCATTTCCTTTTTTGGCTCCTCTGTAATGTTTTCTTTAAACTATTTGTGTAAAATCCCAATTTATGAAGTTATGTGAGAAATTAACCTCCGCTCAGGAATGTAAAAAAATAAGGAAGTAGCTTTGTTAAAATAATTTGAAAACAATACAATATTTCTATCAAGAAACTTTCTCACCTGAAAGTTAATCAGTTCTTTGTCTATATTATTGCATAATTTGCAACCCTTGACAGAGGGTTATAATATCATCCTTGTTTCTGCTCTGCTTCATTAAAAATGAAAAAATCTTGATTGAGTGATTTTTTTTTTTCGCCATTCATCTTAAATGACTTCCTCAAACCATATCTCGACAGCATATTTTGATCTTTTTGAATTTTTTGCATTTAACTTTGGATTATGTACAATTATATTGGATTTTATGGAAATAGTTTAGGGTTCAACATCATTCTATTAAAAGGTAATCCTTCCAGTAGGGACATG
The DNA here is from genome assembly GCA_000376725.2 of Ladona fulva. NCBI lineage: Eukaryota > Metazoa > Arthropoda > Insecta > Odonata > Libellulidae > Ladona > Ladona fulva. The sequence goes on from KZ308791.1 coordinate 723,883, forward strand.
AGATACTACATGGGTAAACATCCGTAGTGTGATTTTGTCTACCTTTACCTTTTAAAAATCAGATCATCTGGACTACCAATGCCATTGTTGAAGTCAAGTTTGTTTTCTTCTAATCTTTCCATTCTATTGAAATTACATGGAAAATAAGCTGTGGAATTATCTGGCTGTCTCCGAGGTTAGAGCAGAGTTTTTTGAAATTTTTTAATACTTATGGTGTGTGGGATTCTGCCGAAAAATGTTGTATTTGAGGATTAGGAAAAGTACAATGAAAAGCAACACGTTTCATAAAAATGTTTGTAACAAATCAGTGAGCATTTCTCATATGCTTCTGGAAACAGAATGGGAACCTCTAGAAGATAGAAGATGAAAACAAAGACTTAATTAACTTAAGAACATTTAGGTGATATTATGCCCCTCCCTGTTACATTGGCCATACTGATACTGGGAGAAAATTTTCATGCCTGCAATAATTGATATTACCAAAATTATCTGTCAATTGTGGCTTTTAGTGAATAAATGGTTCAAGATTGTGGGAATTGAGAGGAGGGAGAAAATTAATTTTATTCCTAAAAGGTAATTTGATTGAGCAGATCATTAACTAAAACAATTCTTTGTTTTCTACTAAGGAAAATTTCCACAAAAAAATCTGTGACTTTAGAACAAATGGAAAAACTTGAAAAAGTAGTATGGTACTCATGTCTCATGAAATATTTTAGAAAGTACATTTCTAATACCTGTTGCTGTTACTCTCAATCACCAAGTCCATCATCATCTCTAACACTTTTACTTCAAAGGGAATTGATAAACAAATATTCACAGTTATGACTGTGGCGCCCACAGGTCTTTTTTATCTATGGTTCTGATATTATCAATTGATGAGTGAAATAATAAAAAATCTTTTTGTGCAGAGTGATTTTGTTAATGTAAGAAAATTAGCTTAAATGGATATTGTTAGCTGCAGTTTAAAAAATGCACATCCTTAATATAAGGCTCTTGAAATTCAGGAAGAAGATTTTAAAATTAATATTTTTAGTTAATGTAATTGCTGATCACATCAAAATATCTAAATGCATATTATCCTTCATGATTATTTGAATTAAAGAATAGTTATTAGTGAAAATTAACTGTAATGGATAATAGATAACAACTTGCTGTCTTACTCTTCTGCCACCCTCTACATTGAAAAACTGTTTTCATTGACAGGTTTAGACAGATCAGACTCCATGTGTGCACCACTCAGCAGTCAGTTCCCTCATATAACTAATAATTTGCCAAGAAATATTATGCGAAATGTAAAAAAATTTCTAAAATAACTTGGCAGTTGCCAACAACTTCTGCTCTTGTCCAGGTATAATTCAAGTCACACATTTCATTGAGCATTCTCTCTGAACATTACCAAATATCAAGTGTGGATATTTTTATTATTCATTTTTACTGATCTGATTTGTCTTTCTTCAAGTCTGAATGCGATGACGAACTATAGTATGAAAGTTTTTCTCATTAAAATTTGTATTAAGGGGTTGATGGATGTACGAGTAATTATAGTAATTATTATACATAATTTTTTCAATTACCGAAATTTTTGCTGTGAAATCCGTGTAGATATAAATATTCAAAGGGTGCGGAAGGCTTACTCATGTTTCTGCAGGCGAATTCTCGTAAGAAGTATATTATTGTTGGAAAAAGGCGTATGAAAACTACTCATTGAAGCATGAAAGTTGGAAATTATAGCAATTTGTTATAACTCTCTAAAATTCGCAATCTGAGATCGAGTTTGAGGAGGTTGCGTGAAGGGGCCAATCAATGCTGGTGGGGAGGAGAGCGGACGGTTCGCTTTCTCCTCCTTGCTTCCTCACCACTTTCGATCTGCCCTACGATGGAAGCGCGGTTGTTGCTGCTATTGCTGTTTACGGCTGCCGTTTGCGGCAAGCCGACAATCTATAAAAGGAACAACAACGACAAACTTGAGCCAGGTAAGCTTGCTTTATGTCATCTCAGAGAATGCCTCTAGAAATTCCTGCCGCATGTCCTTGAACTCATGATGTGCGTCGTCATTCAGACGAATGAGCAAGGCTGTAGAAATGAATGGCTACAAGGAAAGAGAATATTTATTTAGACAGTGGTCTCTCGAATTCGTCTACAATCAGAAATTCATTCGATCTCGGAAAATCTTTTTGCTGTTCATATTATTCAGGTCGTGATAATCCATGACAACCTTATTACCACCGCGGGAGCGGTAGAATTGCTGTCGATAGAGGAGATATCAATGACATTTTTCGCGCGACGTCTATTATGACTTTGCCTGCTGGTGCATATTTTGTAAAAGATCCATTATCAAACCATGGACAAATTGTGAACTCCTCATATCTGGCGAGCTTAGTAAGTATTGGATTTTAGTCTAGTTACGACAGTTAGAGTTTATTATTATTATTGCTATCTTACGTCATATCATTACGACTGTTATTGTTTATCTATTTTTGGGAAGAGTTTATAATGAGAAAGTTATTCTACATCTCTTATTTAAGATTTATTCTCTCTTTGAGCGTAAATGTCACTTCTTGAATGAGTGCGTGCAGTGATTGTCGGTCAAATTTCCCTTCACGTCCTTCTTTTCCTTGGATCAGTCTCGCTAGTATAAGCGCTGCAAAGCCAAAAAAGACAACGTATATTGTTTCAGCAATCGATCGAAAGGAATTTGTGAAATGAATTTTTTTCTGATTTCTTAGCGACTGCTGGATTCATTCTAATGATGGCACTCCTCCCATCCAAAAACAATGACAAAAAAATCTAGCGTTTTCTCTTTCTCATCCGTTTTTGCTGACCCAAATTCACTTGCGGAGATAATATGAAGCGCTTTCTCTTCGGTTCTGCGGGGAGGTCATCAGAAAACTCTGGCATTCTAAGATGTTGCAGGAAGTTCGCATCACAGCGACAGTCCTTGAAAGTGAGTTTTCTCCTGGTATTGCAGAATATTCAAATCTAGGAATGTTCGAGATAAGTGAAGGTATCTACGCGAAATTTCAATGCGTCGTACGGCGGACGTAAGGAAATAGCGAGTAGGATGATAACCTGCAAAAAGTTTGGATATTATATTTTTAAATCCCACTATATTGAAATTCATTCGGACAGAACTTGCTTAGGAAAGGGGACCCGAATGAAGGCGGAAATTATTCCATTTATAAAGACCGGTTCATTGCATAGATGAAGAGGGTGGATATCTATCACCCGCAACTTATGTAACCCGAAGGAATCCTCTTTTACATCGAAAGATAAATTCTACTGTTTGAATTATGCATTAAGGAGAATTATCAGAATCTTAAATGAACCTGGTGATTATCCTTTTAAAATTAATTAGCATAGTAATGATATGGAGTATCATACCAAAAAAAATATAAAATAACACGTAATGTAATGAGTTATATTAGCGTTTTGCAATTTTCTTTTTCCTGAATTTTTCGTTTCCATGTTACTCCAAGGAATTTGAAGATTTCTCTGTACTATCCGTTATTTGGTCTTCTTCTTGGTATCTAACGCTTGTCGTTTCTGTTAGCCACATGACCACGTCCGCATTTGTTTGAGTAATTTATCTATTATATATAGACCAGTTTTTCCCAATCGGTGGGACGCGTACCACCAGTGGGACGATTCATGCTGGTGAATGTTGATTTTTTAACAAAATGAAGCCTTTCATTTTCTAAAATCTTTTGCGCAATGCAAATAAGTCCTTCGCAAGTCTCGCAACTATTCATCGACAAACGAAATATTCGTAAATCATCTAATATCCTAAATTAGAGAAAAAAGATTTGTGTCTTGAATGTCTTGAAAAGATAGAAAGAGGGACCTGAGGTCATAAATATTGAAAAACGCTAGTATATGGCACCCGTACCCTCTAGGGGTATAAAAAGCTTGTCCAAGGAGTACGGAGTGAAGTACGTAAATCAGTATCTTGCATCATCCAAGCATTCCAGAAGAGCAGTGAACTCCCGATTATCCGTGGGCGGACCATCCGGTTCGCGGATTATCCGTGCATGAATGAATTTTTAATTTCGTTGACATTTTTCGCGGACTTTTCAAAAATAATTCAGACACAAAATACACGGGTATCTGCGCGTTCGAACTTAAGCTGGACCTAGGCAAAACCTTTCCTATATTTTCTGTGTGGTGGGAATACGACTGCAATGATACTGCCGCTGCTAAAAATGTCTGGGAAAATTCTTAATGAAACATAGGAACAACCGAAAATAATGGGCTATGTGCGTAAATAATAACGAATTCTAATAGCGTAAATAATAACGAAGGTAAATCATGAACATGGATTATCGAGAGTTCGTGCACTTGTTTTAAGCAATACTTCTGGGCTATCAAATGTTAGTACTGTCTTTTCAATGAAAGCTCACACCTGTTTGCGAATATGCTTTGTAACCTTCAGAACTTTTTTCTTATTGCTCTGTATAGAGAATACGGTGCTTGATAGCCAAGGAATACTGGGAAGAAAAATTGGGAACCCCTTGTAGAAATGGTGATTTCAACTGGCACATGTCGGCCAATATTATTGCAGATCCTTGGTATATGAGCGCTCAAATGACTCTAATGAAGGATACCCTCTTGCTTCATGAAGAAAGGTCATTATCAGAGCACATTAGCAAATCCAGATGTTGATGTGACAAGCTAATGCGGTTTTACATTCGGTATTGGTCCTATCAAGCTTCACAATGTAAATATCAAAATGGGTCTTTCAGGCTGGATCACTTCAATACTTCATGATAGTTTTTATCGGGAAAATATTAAAAACTGCATTGAAATGCATTTCCTGTCCAAGTGGAAGATAGCCCGGTCTTAATTATTACCAACGTCTGAATGGTGAAACGCGAGCAAGGGGGTATTTGGGTGTAAAACTAATGACGTTTAACTACAACACAAGTAAACGCCCCATGTTTTGATAGTGATTGTAAGAATTTCTCATTATCTGCCACCTTTGTTCACAATCTTTTAAACCAACGTTCTTGAGTTTTAATTTTTGTTTAGTGAAGTATTCTTTCTTTGCAGTGTTGGTTCCTGTTTCATCGACCGTCATCCCAATATCCATCTTCAAAATTGGATATGGCATTAACGTAAGCGGAGGAGGAAGTAAACTCTCGAAGCCATCCCAGCCAACTAAACTAATAACAGGTGTGTAACAGCTGCAGCAAAGGGTATTTATTCGATTTGAAACGTTGTGTGTAATCGTGAATGATTCTAATTTTTGAGGCCGAATTGTTAGGAAATATTCGTGGGTCTAAACGTGCACCAGGTTTATACACCGTACTTTAAAGGTTTTAAAATCTCGATCCAGAATGTTCCCAATGTACTGATTCCTTCCTTTTCGTCGTAGGCTAGGCTAAAAGTAGAATCAGCCTACCGAAATTACTTAAACAGTTTTTAATTTCGTTGTTGACCGAAGGCCATATTGTCTGGTTATGTTATGCCTTGAGAATTATTTGCTGGCAGTTTATATCAACGTAAAAGAGAAGCATCTAAACCAGGATTTTCCAATATATGCTTCGCTAATGAGTGCGATCTGCTGAAGATCTTAATCCGGCCCTTCAGTTTCCCAGAGTTTAGTTAAGTAAATTTTAAATCAAATTTTTAATCAAATACCTGTATTCGTCAAAGAAATAGTAGTAAGACATCTTATAAAATCCTAGACATTACACAATTGCCTATTAAAACCGCTATTGAATTAATTAAAACATATTTTATTCCGTATTAATTATATTACTTAAGAAATGATAACATTATTATGTTTGATTTTTAAATTTCAGTGCTATATTAAATATCGATTGATGTGTACAATTTTGTTGAAGTATACAGTCTGAGTAAAATGATAATGCGAAATACCAATACCTAAGTGAAAGAGAAATTGCCTATCTTTATGGGGATTTACTGGCCTGACCTGTTTATAAAATTTGTAATGTTGCCTTTCTGCCGAAAAGTTTAAGCAAACCTCATTTAAACCTTAGAAAAAGGAAAGCGTGGGAAGAAAGGGAAATAACAAGAACTTTTAACAAGAGAAATAAGCATAAAATGTGATACAACGAACCTAATGAATGACTATCAGTTACGGGAAATCAGAAGACAAGGAGATCCAGGTGCATTTGGGTCAAGATAAGGCCATTAATACAGGCCGTCTGAGAGCAGAGTTATCCTCTTATCGTTATGATTTGCTGTACAAATGACTTAAATTGTTGTCTGGGTATATTTTATGAGTATACTTCAATTACAGTATATCGCAGAAATTGATTGCAATTATTGTTATTCATATATTACATGTTGTGATTAATATTATATAAAAAATAATGATAGCTATGATTATAAATACAATTCTTGGCGGATTTTATTTTCATAAAATTATACATAGCTTAACTACTAAGACAAAAGAGAAAGAGCGAATGCTTGTAAGATAGTAAAATAGTGAATGTGAATTAAATATGCTAGAAGATAATCAAATTGGATTATAAAAGATTTAATTCTGTAGGGCACTCTCTTATGAATCGTGATTGTTCTTGGCTCTCATAGAAACCTTCATTTCTTCATTATTGATTCGTCATTTCCACCAAATCGGTGAAAATTAAAATACATACTTACGTCTTTTACAGTGAACAAGAAGACGGATTCCAAAAAGGCGCATGCTTCATGAGATTAAAATGCACCAAATACTTATCCCCGGAACATCGGCGGCGTGGATTATTACTCATAAATAAGTGCTAACAAGCGAATTAATAATTTGGAAGCAAGATTCGTCTAATAGTCTTCGAATGACCATTGAGATTTAAAAACTCTAGTCTGCTAAAGTGTTTAATCACTTGGAATAATTTTCGATGAAATTAAATCATTTATTCAGGAAATGCACCCTTCACCTCTAAAATTCCATTGCAAATTGCAATATTTTCCTCGAAGTATAGTCCAGCTTTATCTTTTTTAAGCCGTTATATTTTTCCAAATTTTTCTCGTTAAATCTTACATTACTTTCGTTGATGCCTCATTTTTGCGATGCTAATGTCAGATTAAGTGCAAAGCTGGAGCTACGCTTTTTATGTATGTGTGCAACATGTACCTTTGTTTATAACTTTGTTGGAATAATGACAGATAGAGGTATAAATATGTATGTATACGGTTGTAAACGAATGAATAGAAAACCGATGGCTAAATATAGAAATTAACCATTGGTCATGTAAGTGAATCTTAATATTCTTGAATATGAAGTCGGAAAAAACTAACATGTTGTAACCTCATGGGGTCAAATTAATCAGTTTCTAACCCCCGCGGGCGGGATTTGAAATTGAAATAGCAGATAATGAAAGTATTTTTATTGAAATTAAAATTATATTTTTAATGTGCTCATAAAAAATTATATGCGACAACCTTTCTATGGCGCGCACTGATTTGTATTTGCAAATTTAAAAGTATTACAAATAAGATAGAGGGAACTCTAATGAAATAAAAATATTACAAAATTAGGGACGGAGTAAAAATATATTGTTCACTCCCAGTGTAAATAATGATAATGGCGAAATAAAGTAATTGTAATAAATATGTTGATTTAACTGTAATAAAGATGTTAATAGTTTGTTCTTTCTCTGATTACTTACCCTGAATACTATTTTGTAAGGGGTACTTTTTTTTATTTCAGAGGGATTTTACTTCATTTTTGTCATTTGCGGAAAACTAATGAATAAAATACGAGGGATCGCTAATAGACACTGCAATTTCTTTACTTACGAAGTATGGAATGGTATGGACCTTTTTAAGGTCTTTTTCAAAGTAGTTATCATCGAGTTGTATAAAGTTGGCTCAATTTGTCTGCTAGTCCTGGATGACGTGCTAGAAACCGTCTCTCGACATCGTCTTCAGAACCGCACCTTCGTTCTTCGCAACAGCTGCTGATGACCTAAGACAATATTAAGATCGCAATGATCTCATAATCTATTAAAATGGCTTTCCAGGTAAATACCGTCATGCTCCATTATTAGACGCTGAAGCTCCCAACACACGCCCACATCTTCTGTTCAGACGTTCGCAATCTCGGGACCCACCTGGCACAGACGCGTCTCATGTTGAAACGATCGTAGAGATTGGTGAATAATTGTCATGGAAAATCTGTAGGATGTCAAGTTTCGTAATCTTTGTTGGCTGTGCCGCCATGCTTTGTTGTTGAAGCACGGCCATTCACAAATTCTTTGAACCATGAACGACGACGAATAAAATTAATTTTCTGGCTCAGCGTCTTATCCAGGGTTTTCTATTAAGCTCTTTTAATTTCACCTTTATATTGAAGATCACGGGTTAGGGGAGAGCATTCGGCTCGAATTAAGGTAGGGCGTTTAGATCAAGGTTTTATTCATCCAGAACAGCAGTTGGGCGGCGATATCTGTTGTTTTAAGGTAATCTTTGAACCATGGTGTGGTGAATAGTAGCAGAAACCCCCCTTCCCCTGCCTCTTCTGTAACATTAATTGTGTAGCCTGTGGCTAGGCTTTTTTGGCTAGTCAATCGATGTTTTTTCTGTCTGTCTCGGCTCCCAAATATATATATAGTTCCAGACATTTCCGGCTAGTTTAATGTAATGGAAATAAAACTAGAAATGCTGCCGCAATCTCTAACGATGGACAAAAGATGATTTAATTATAATTTATCAAGAACACCCAACTCAGTTTTAACGCGGACTTTTTTGCTGAACTTTGTTTTAACACAGTCTATAAATTTAATGCACGAGCATGCTAATTACGACTAGAACCACACATAAGGCTACCTAAGAATTTACTCGAGAGCTGGCCAAATTAATTGAAGGGGCAGATTCACTTCTCATCAAGTGTGTAACACCAAAGAAAAATTAACTAAATATGCTCCTGCCGACGAATTGCAGGGCCTCTGCATAACTGGCAATAGTTTCTTCCTCACATATAAATATTAAAGATTAAGGATTTAGTATATGTCATCGCTAAAATAGGAAAGTGAAACAGATATGGAGAAACTAAAAACTATCAACCATCATCTTAAACCTCGTAGAATTTCAAGTTTTAGAGCTTTTATAATTTAAAATTTAATCTGGTGTCAAAATACATTCTTTGCAAAAGTTTTTATTGATATAGGCTAAAGAAATCGATGTTGTTTAGGTTAAAAGAAACAGCCATACCAGACCAGATCTGCAACTTTCTATTTTCAGAAAAATTGTTCCATCCCAGAAACTGTGCGGCCAGTATGTAAATTTTTTATCCCTGGCAAAAATTCATCCGCGCAAGTACTTTTTCTTACAGATTTTTAGAAAGACATTTCTTATGGGAAAAATATAATAGCAATGTAAATATAGAGGTCCGCCTTATTTTTGTGGAAAAAGCCGTCCGAAAATAGATTTTTGGCCTGAATTTGTATTCCTCATCACATTTATGTTCAATCAATGGGCTGCTATAGTGATGATTAGTATGACTTGTTTAAGTCGATGGCGGTAAAAAATAGCCAAAACAGATAAGCGAACGAATGGCCGCGGTGGCGGAGTGGTTAGCGTGCTAGCATTCCAACACTAACTCCCGGGATCGAATCCCGGCTACTCGAATTTTACCGATTAGGGAATGGTTGTGTGTACTTGTAAATAGTAATAATTATTATAATGGATGTAATTGGGGTAAACCTGTTTCCAATATAGGAGTTATTATTATTATGAGATACGATACATACTGGCGCTGCTGCTCTCTTTCAGGGGGGGCGACAGTATATAAAGGTGAGACAAAGGATATAACGCCTCAGTCCATACATAGGTGTCTCTAGTAGTCGCATAAAAGCCCGTCTGCTACGGCTTCGTGTACATCGTTTTTTTTTTTGAGTTTTATTTTAGGTTTCGCTTCCGAAATAAACTCGGTGAAAGGGAAAATAAATAACAACAATCAGAAAGTTTTTAAAAGAAGACGTTTTTTAAAGAAGATAGGTAAATATTTGATAGAGATACACCAGCCTTTATTTTTTCACCTACTAAAAATGCTTGTATTTTCACAATATTTGAACCACGTACGCAGTGAACCTTGCGCATTTAATATTTTTAGTTATTAATTTCCATGGAAACTGTGATAAATGCACTCTTTTTAAGTGGACTACTACCGATTTCTCCCTCCGCCATGATGGATTTGACTGTAGTTCTATCATTTGCTCACCAGATACCACAGCGATCGAGGAGTTGCGTTTCTCGCGATTTCAAAGAAATTTCTCGCGCGAAGGACAAACCAGGAGTATGCGTTTTCAGCGAATATTTGACATTCCCAAACCCCTACAATCTTACGGGCGCGCGGAGTGAAACAGGGGTGCTAGGGTGGGACGATACTAAGGTCGTATATTGCAGTTTTAAGTAACTTCGGGGGCGGTTTTTCGGTCATATCGGCGTTGGTCAACACCGATTTCTCGGGAAAAATAGAGAAAATCGGCATTTTTAGGAACGGAAGGCTGTTCTGGTTATATGTAGGACGATAAAAAAATGGAAAAAAACCTTCCGTTATGTCTTTTCTTTCACTTTTGTTTTACATTTTTCTCGTTCTTTCTCCTGTTTGTCACTATGAAACAACGGTGTTTATGCTCATTTGTTGCAATAATTGTCACTACGAAATGTAAACAATAATGAAAAATAACCTCTCACTGACAATATTTTAAAATTAGTTAGTTTTCGTTTTTAACAAAGTATGTCTTTCATTCTACTTCATTTGTTGGGCAATCCCTGTTATTTTAGGTTTCTATCGCCTTATTTTAAAATCTGGGGTTTGGGTTGGCTTTGGCTGGGTAGGGTTGGGTTGGGTTTGGTTTGTGTGGCATCCTTTGGTATTTAAAACAACAATCTCTTCAATTCTCTATTATATTTTGAAGTGTACATGTTTTTTTATTGTTTCTATCACCTTTTTTTTAAATCAGGGGTTTGGGTTGGCTTTGGCTGGGTAGGGTTGGGTTGGGTTTGTGTTTCCTTTGGTTTTTTTAAAAAACATCTCTTCAATTCTCTATTATATTTTGGCGTGTACATGTTATTTTTGGTTTCTATTGACTTTTTCTTTTTTCTGGGGTTTGGGTTGGTTGGGTTGGCTTTGGCAGGGTAGGGTTGGGTTGGGTTTGTGTTTCCTTTGGTTTTTTAAACAAACATCTCTTCAATTCTCTATTATATTTTGGCGTGTACATGTTATTTTTGGTTTCTATTGACTTTTTCTTTTATCTGGGGTTTGGGTTGGCTTTGGCTGGGTAGGGTTGACTTGGGTTGGGTGGTGTGGCTTCCTTTGGCGTTTTTAAACAACTATCTCCTCATTCTTTTCTGTGAAAATTGCCCATGTTTGACACCCTGCATCTTTTTAAAAATGGAAGAATTTGCGAAGAACCTTTCCGGACTGTTTTCGGATCTGAGGGACCGAATGGCGGCGACTCGTCGTGCTGGACCGTCGGAACCTCTCGCCATCCCGAAGTACGACCCAGAGGAATGTAACCTGGAAGAATGGGTTGCTGAAATTGAAAAACTTGTCACAGAATTCGGTTGGACAGAAGCGGAGATTGTGGTAAGAGCAGCCTTTTCGTTTGTTGGTTCAGCCAAGCGGTGGTATGAGAAATGGCATCCTGAAGTGCGAACTTGGGAGGCCATGAAATTGGATTTACTATTGGCCTTTCCTCGTAGGCGTAACTTCGGTAAGAAGCTGTTTGATGCCGCAAATTTTTCTAGTAACATGTGTAGCTCGTACGGAGATTATGTCCGTGAAAAGTACGCGAGGGTTAGAATTTTGAGAGCGAACTGGCCGGTGGAAAAGATTATCGACATAATTATTCATGGAATTTCGGACCCTGTCGTTCGCGGCACTGTGTTGAATTCTTATTGCAAAGATATGGCCGAGCTGTCCACCGTCCTTTCTAATTTTTCCATGTCAAACAGAACTTCCAACAGAATCGAACACCACCGGCTTCCTAAGCGAAGTCGTTTAAGTAACGAATTTCAATCGAACGATAGAAACAGGAAACGTTGCTTCCGCTGCAATCGTTATGGCCATTTTATGGCGAATTGCCCTTCCTCTGATAAAGACTGACATAAAGGGAGGTACCTCACAGATTAGATTTTCGCCGCAAAGTCACGAGGCAAAGGGGTCCTGAAATTAATGAGTCCGCTGGATTTAGTGAAACAAATCGGGCTGCGTGTTCGCTATGCTTTAGGCCGGGTCACAATCCAGACGGATGCTGGATGAAGGCTAAAGTCGACCGATATACCTCTCAAAAGAATGTTAATATCTGTACTTCTCCAAAGTCCTTTGTATTTTCCCCATCGGTCATTAGAGGAGAACCCGTAAGGCGTTTGTTGGATTCGGGAGCAGACTGCTCGTTAATCTCGGAGGACATGGCAGATAAAGTTTCTTGCCACAAGGTCCCGGATTATAATGTGTTGAAGGGAATTGGGACGGTCAGCGTGACTTCGTCTTGGAGAACTACGTTGGTAACAGAGTTCGAAGATGTTAAAATTGAATTGGATTACTTTGTAGTACCGAACTCTTATTTGAATTGTGATGTTATTGTTGGTCGAAACATTCTTATTAACTCCGATTTGGCTTTCGTCACTGACGAATTTGGAACGAAGATAGTTCACAAGGGAAATTGTGCATCTGAAGCAATAAGAGGATGGCAAACTTCAACATAATGACGCTAAATGTCCGATCAATCAAGAGCGTTAGAAAATTGTCACAGCTAACCGTATTCATGAAAACCTGGAAACCAGACATCCTACTCATGCAGGAAACAAACACTCAAGCAAAAGCAACAAACACTTTAGAGGAGTATGAATTTTACTTCAACGAACCGACTACATTCCTCACGGGGACGGCAATAGCGGTCAGAAAGGCGAGTGAAATAAACGTAGAGCACTCCGAAGTTATGATTCAAGGACTGCTGCAGCAGTTAGATTTGAAAATAGCAGGTAAAATGTATACTATTTTTAACCTCTACGGACCCAAATGTCAACAGACTGCCTTAAGGTNTTTTAATTTCGTTAACGTTCTTTTGTTTCACATTTTTTTAACATTTTCTCGTTCTTTTTCCTGTATTTTACGATGGAACAATGGTGTTTTTGCCGAATTGTTCCAATAATTGTCAGTACGAAGTGTCAATAACAATGACAATTAACTTTTTTACTGACAATTTTATTTATATTACTTAGTTTTCGATTTTCAACTAAAAATGTCTTCATTTTTCTTAAATATTTTGGGCAATCCCTTTTTTTTGTCTAAATCGTCTTCTTTTTGAAATCTGGGGTTTGGGTTAGCTTTGGCTGGGTAGGGTTGGGTTTAGTTAGTGTGGCTTCCTTTGGATTTTTAAACAACTAACTCTTCAAATCTTTATCATATTTTGGCCCGTGCTTGTTAGTTTTGGTCTCTATCGCTTGTTTTTTAAAATTTGGGGTTTGGGTTGGCTTTGGCAGGGTAGGGTTGGGTTGGGTTTGTGTTTCCTTTGGTTTTTTAAACAAACATCTCTTCAATTCTCTATTATATTTTGGCGTGTACATGTTATTTTTGGTTTCTATTGACTTTTTCTTTTTTCTGGGGTTTGGGTTGGCTTTGGCTGGGTAGGGTTGACTTTGGTTGGGTGGTGTGGCTTCCTTTGGCGTTTTTAAACAACTATCTCCTCATTCTTTTCTGTGAAAATTGCCCATGTTTGACACCCTGCATCTTTTTAAAAATGGAAGAATTTGCGAAGAACCTTTCCGGACTGTTTTCGGATCTGAGGGACCGAATGGCGGCGACTCGTCGTGCTGGACCGTCGGAACCTCTCGCCATCCCGAAGTACGACCCAGAGGAATGTAACCTGGAAGAATGGGTTGCTGAAATTGAAAAACTTGTCACAGAATTCGGTTGGACAGAAGCGGAGATTGTGGTAAGAGCAGCCTTTTCGTTTGTTGGTTCAGCCAAGCGGTGGTATGAGAAATGGCATCCTGAAGTGCGAACTTGGGAGGCCATGAAATTGGATTTACTATTGGCCTTTCCTCGTAGGCGTAACTTCGGTAAGAAGCTGTTTGATGCCGCAAATTTTTCTAGTAACATGTGTAGCTCGTACGGAGATTATGTCCGTGAAAAGTACGCGAGGGTTAGAATTTTGAGAGCGAACTGGCCGGTGGAAAAGATTATCGACATAATTATTCATGGAATTTCGGACCCCGTAGTTCGCGGCACTGTGTTGAATTCTTATTGCAAAGATATGGCCCAGGTGTGCAACGTCCTTTCTAATTTTTCCATGTCAAACAGAACTTCCAACAGAACACCACCGGCTTACTAAGCGAAGTCGTTTAAGTAACGAATTTCAATCGAACGATAGAAACAGGAAACGTTGCTTCCGCTGCAATCGTTATGGCCATTTTATGGCGAATTGCCCTTCCTCTGATAAAGACTGACATAAAGGGAGGTACCTCACAGATTAGATTTTCGCCGCAAAGTCATCTCGCCGAGGCAAAGGGGTCCTGAAATTAATGAGTCCGCTGGATTTAGTCAAACAAATCGGGCTGCGTGTTCGCTATGCTTTAGGCCGGGTCACAATCCAAACGGATGTTGGATGAAGGCTAAAGTCGACCGATATACCTCTCAAAAGAATGTTAATCTCTGTACTTCTCCAGAGTCCTTTGTATTTTCCCCATCGGTCGTTAGAGGAGAACCCGTAAGGTGTTTGTTGGATTCGGGAGTAGACTGCTCGTTAATCTCAGAGGACATGGCAGATAAAGTTTCTTGCCTCAAGGTCCCGGATTATAATGTGTTGAAGGGAATTGGGACGGTCAGCGTGACTTCGTCTTGGAGAACTACGTTGGTAACAGAGTTCGAAGATGTCAAAATTGAATTATGCAATACCGAACTCTTATTTGAATTGTGATGTTATTGTTGGTCGAAACATTCTTATTAACTCCGATTTGGCTTTCGTCGCTGACGAATTTGGAACGAAGATAGTTCACAAGGGAAACTGTGCATCTGAAGCAATAAGAGGATGGCAAACTTCAACATAATGACGTTAAATGTCCGATCAATCAAGAGCGTTAGAAAATGGTCACAGCTAACTGTATTCATGAAAACCTGGAAACCAGACATCCTACTCATGCAGGAAACAAACACTCAAGCAAAAGCAACAAACACTTTAGAGGAACCGACTACATTCCTCACGGGGACGGCAATAGCGGTCAGAAAGGCGAGTGAAATAAACGTAGAGCACTCCGATTCAAGGACTGCTGCAGCAGTTAGATTTGAAAATAGCAGGTAAAATGTATACTATTTTTAACCTCTACGGACCCAAATGTCAACAGACTGCCTTACGGTGCACCAAAACCATAAACCTAAAAATCGAATCCATGTCATCCGTTGGAACGAGACGGATAGTCATAGCTGGAGACTTCAACGTAGTGTTGAATTCCCGGGATAGAGTTTCGCGGATGGAGCCTAACACGATGTATGCAAATGCTCCGAGCAATCTTTTGGAAGAACAACAGTTGAAAGACGCATGGAGTTTGCTGAAGATAAGTGATACAGGATACACATACGCACCACCGGAATCAAGAATTCCAATATCAAGACTAGATCGATTTTACATATCCAAAAACTTAGTAGATGAAATCAACGCCATCGACGTGGTTGCATCCTTTTCTGATCACAGGGCAGTCAGATTAACTGTGAAAGCTCAGAGACGCATCAAACGGACACCTTACTGGAGAATGAATAATGACCTACTAGAAGATACTACCTTCATCCAAACAACTCGAGAATGGCTGTCTTCCTTGTGGATGAGTCTCTCAGAATCGAGTGATCAACTTAACGCCTGGGAAGAATTAAAAAGGGGAATTAAAGAACACGTCATAAACTTCCAAAAAATGAGGAGAACGGAAAGGTTATTGGAGGCAAATGATGGAGCCTACTACACCAAGGAAGCAGAGAATCTATTATCGAGAGTAGGCTGGCTTGACATCGTTGAGGCAGATAAGAACAAGGCAAACACTCTAGCCAGCTGGGCGCGGCAGTCTATTCCGGCACCGCTAAAGGAATTAAATTATAACGGTAGGGAGGTATCTGAACCCTCGCAACTCCGAGCAGCCGTGCATCATTATTACACCGGAATCTTCTCACATAACGATGATGTAAATGACGAAGGAACAGAAGAAGCAAACATCGAGGACTTATGCTCAAATATATTGGGTGAAGAAGGGAAAGATTATTGCGAAGGGAGAATTGAAGTTGAGGAATTGGAGGAAGCCCTTAATCTCCTCAACAAAAGGAAAGCTCCAGGCTTAGACGGATTAACAACAGAATTTTACATCAAATTCTGGCCACAACTAAAGACACCCCTGAAGAAGATGGTGGAAGAAAGCCTATCAAAGCAAAAACTCCCGACTTCCACAACAACCGCCGTAATCGCCCTAATTGGAAAAAGGAAAAACCTAGATCCAAAAATTATAGAAAACTGGAGGCCGATTTCCTTGCTAAATACAGACTACAAAATCATCGCAAAAGCTATTTCTAGAAGGCTATCCGTAGTCATGAGCAAGATCATCATCCCTGAACAAAGTTACTGCGTGCCAGGAAGGACGATTACAGACAATATCTCATTAGCGAGGGACCTGATTCGCTGGAAGAATGAAAAGGAAGAACCTCTTGCCCTAATAAAGCTTGACCAATGCCAGGCTTTTAACAGAATCGAGCATGGATACCTTATCAACCTCCTCCATAAAATCGGGTTCGGGCAAAACTTCATAGGAGCAATCAAAACACTTTATCAGGGAGCAAGATGTTTCGTTAGGGTAGGACAATCTCTAACCGCGCCAATACCCTTTAAAAAGGGTATTCGACAAGGCTGTCCTCTCTCGGGACAGCTCTACGTAATATCGACTGAACCATTTCTTCGACTATTGAAGATGAAGCTGAAAGGAGTAAAACTCCCTGGTACTCCGCCTATGAGTGTGGTCACGTCAGCTTACGCTGACGACATCACAAGTCTTCACTTAATCGGAGGAGGATTTGAACAGAATTCAAGATTTTTTCGACAGGTACGGCAAAATATCAGGAGCTAAGCTTAACTCAGAAAAATCTCTGGGGCTTTGGTGTGGCTCTTGGATGACAAGAACGGATAATCCCGCAGGGTTTCGGTGGACCACCACAGCCGAAAAAGTTTTAGGAGTGTACTTAGTGGGACAACAAGAGGAAGCCACAAATAGAGTGATGGAAGAGCTGCAAACAAAATTTTTCCAGGCTTTGGACGCATGGAATCGCAGAGCATCAGGGCTATCCATCGTAGCCAGGGTAAAAATTGCCAACAGGTTAATAGCTCCTAAGCTATGGCATTGCCTGCCTTGAAACTCCCTTGAACTGCCCAATGACTTCCTGGCAAACCTCCAAAGAAAATTAACTGACTTTGTCTGGAAAAATGGTAAGCACTGGACTACGGCTGATGTAACTGTCACACCCGTGAAGGAAGGAGGGCTAGGTCTAGTAGACATACGAAGAAAAGTTCTCAGTTTTAGATTTCAAACGCTTCAAAAACTGGTTTTCGCGGAAGAAAAAGGAGAACCTTGGAAGAGATTGTCAACTCATTTCCTCGCAGCAAATTCAATAAAAGATATAGGAACCAGACTTTGCTCTGCAATACGTGGCTCAACTGATAACCAAAGCGAAGATGTATACGGAGCTGCCAAAAAGGTGTGGAGGATAATGCAGATTAAGAAGGCGCCGGAAGAGAACGGATCTCAATTCTACATGTGGAGTACGAGGGCGAGAAGGAAGATGAGACTCCCGATTCCAAAAAGAAATACTTATAAGGAAATATTATACACGGAAAGAGGGAAAAAATGGCCATTACAAGCAGCTCAAGAAAGCTTTCCAAACCAAACCAGCTTTGGTTTGGAAGACTTTAATAAGATACTCCCTATCTTCCATGAATATTCTCGTCCTAGCGGTGCATGCCTCAATCCAACTAAAAGCTACGGCCTTTGGGTTGGACCATAGAAGGATAGACCTGATAAACCTCTTGGATTCCTTTGGTCTTCCGAAGGAGCAAAGTTTTTAGGCGTATGGGTATACAACAATACAGAAGTAGAAAAACATCTCATGGATACAGAACTGGAACGAAGGCTAAGGCAAGGAATACTCTCGTGGAAGCCAAGATCGGGTCCTATGTCAATTAGAGGTCGGGTTCTGATTGTGAACCAATTTATTGCTCCTGAAGTCTGGCACCTTCTACAGGTTTACACACCTAGAGCTAACATAGTCCGCCGACTGCAGTCTCTCTTGGTAGACTTCGTGTGGAGCTTCAGAAAGCATTGGGTATCCTCAACAGTTCTTTCAGCACCCGTTTGCGAAGGTGGTCTTGGCCTGATTGACATCTCAGCGAAGATCGCCAGCTTTAGATTCCTAACAGCACAGCGGCTTCTCCTTGGGTCAAACGGTACCCCGTGGAGGGTATTGGCCTTGGCGAGAATCGGGAGNTGTTTGTTGCCCCTGCGATTCATCACTAAAAATTGTTCGTGACTGCAATAGTTAAAATCTCTGAATAATTTCCTCCATTGCATATCGGTAATTACTTTTAAATGGGTCTAAATACATATGCATTCTTATGGGAAAATGTATGAACTCGGAATCAATCGCATTGGTGTCTGGGGGACGGGTCGTTTACAACCTCAAAATTTCACAAAATCTAAATTTCTAAAATCGCGGACAAACAAACTAACACACAAACCCACCTCAGAGCGAGCGGACGCGTTTTCTTTAACTCTCCGTGTTATCCCGGTGTTTTTTTGTATTCTCGAAGGAGTTTCTTTACTATCTACGGATACAAGAGTGGATCACAATCAGTGGTGTTCAGTAACCTGTTTTTAGGCAATTGTTTAAACTTTTTAATGGTCTTTTTGCTGTCCGTTAAGAGAAATCTTATTGGGCTGCTCTGTCGTCGGCGGAGCAATCTCCTGCCGGCCGGGCAAGCGCCCGTTCGGAGCCGGCGGACTTGAGTCAAGATTTCCCCGCTAACTATTCGGTGCCTGTTGCCTCTCAAAGAGGTGAGGATATCTCCAACGATACAGCCTGTTTAACTTCCTTATCAAGTCCAAGTGGTAGCGGAGGCGGATCCGATTCGCAATCAAACATTAACCTAAAGAATATGGACAAATCTCGGCGTAGACCATTGCGTTCGTATGGGAGTCTGGGTGATCTTGAGGAAACCCACATCCAAGAAGCATCTTCCTCCTCAGTTCTGAGAAGATTTAAAGGAAAATTAATCACAGAGCCATGCCCAAGCAAGAAGGAATCTTCATACATTTTGACCTCACCCCCACGGATAATGCCCGGCAAGGCTACCCTACTTGACAGCCAGCCAAACGAAACTGCAAATAAGAACCCAGTGACATCCGTTATTGAGCGAGAATTCAACGTGACTCAGAAGCCAACCGCGAAATTAAGTTCCACGAGCGGAGAGGAGAAAGTCAGCCGTCAACCCGAAACAAAACAACTTCCGATTGTAAGGAACAGAGGACGTTCTACTGATAATCAGTTGGTCAAATCGATTGCGGTCTTGCCCAATTCGATAGAGCGGATCACGGAATGCGCAGCTTCAGACCCGTTTCCAACACTCCCGACTACGACCACCAACACCACCCCCATCACGACGAGCTCCAGTTATGCAAGCAAAGCCGATGCGTCACTCCTAAACAAACTGAGAGGGGAGCCCAAAACACATTTGCGTTCATAACAAAGAAAATAACTCCAGCACCGAATAGCCCCTCAAAGAAGACAGCAGTTATATTTCAAGCGCTTCCAAGTACCCCTTTAGAGAATTGTATAATTGCGGTAGGCGAGTCGGTGGGAGGAGGAGAAGCTGTGGCAAGTGGCACACGACTCTCACAGAACAGAATATGTTTATTTCAAGAATGAAGATGCTGTAAATGAATTTATACAAGAGCAGGGAGGAATCACACTAAATAATGAGTGGATAGAAGCCAGAAGAATGATCACTCTCAGTGAGAAACTCGTCCTGTCTAACGTACCGCCAGAAGTAAGCAACAGCGACCTGCTTGAAATATTAAGCCAAGCAGTGAGGGTGGTATCGCCGATCCAGACCCTCTCCCTAGAAATAAATAAAGAGGGCTACAGGCACATCAAGTCATGGAGGAGAATAGTTCATGTAGTACGTAGGGAAGGTGTGATCCTACCTGATTCATTTATCGTTGAAATAGGTGATACGCCGCATCGAATTTTCTTGAAGATAGACGATATGAGATGTTTCATCTGCGGGGAAGAAGGGCACATATCGCGACGCTGCCCTAGAAATCAAAGTGAGGATGCCACGAAAGCTGCATCAGAAACTAACAGTCTACCGAAGGTCCCTAGGGAAGCATCAAATCAGGAAGAAAATAATAATAATGACGGCGAAGACGAAGCGAAAGAAGATCAAGAGGAAGGAGGGCTAGGTCTAGTAGACATACGAAGAAAAGTTCTCAGTTTTAGATTTCAAACGCTTCAAAAACTGGTTTTCACGGAAGAAAAAGGAGAACCTTGGAAGAGATTGTCAACTCATTTCCTCGCAGCAAATTCAATAAAAGATATAGGAACCAGACTTTGCTCTGCAATACGTGGCTGAACTGATAACCAAAGCGAAGATGTATACGGAGCTGCCAAAAAGGTGTGGAGGATAATGCAGATTAAGAAGGCGCCGGAAGAGAACGGATCTCAATTCTACATGTGGAGTACGAGGGCGAGAAGGAAGATGAGACTCCCGATTCCAAAAAGAAATACTTATAAGGAAATATTATACACGGAAAGAGGGAAAAAATGGCCATTACAAGCAGCTCAAGAAAGCTTTCCAAACCAAACCAGCTTTGGTTTGGAAGACTTTAATAAGATACTCCCTATCTTCCATGAATATTCTCGTCCTAGCGGTGCATGCCTCAATCCAACTAAAAGCTACGGCCTTTGGGTTGGACCATAGAAGGATAGACCTGATAAACCTCTTGGATTCCTTTGGTCTTCCGAAGGAGCAAAGTTTTTAGGCGTATGGGTATACAACAATACAGAAGTAGAAAAACATCTCATGGATACAGAACTGGAACGAAGGCTAAGGCAAGGAATACTCTCGTGGAAGCCAAGATCGGGTCCTATGTCAATTAGAGGTCGGGTTCTGATTGTGAACCAATTTATTGCTCCTGAAGTCTGGCACCTTCTACAGGTTTACACACCTAGAGCTAACATAGTCCGCCGACTGCAGTCTCTCTTGGTAGACTTCGTGTGGAGCTTCAGAAAGCATTGGGTATCCTCAACAGTTCTTTCAGCACCCGTTTGCGAAGGTGGTCTTGGCCTGATTGACATCTCAGCGAAGATCGCCAGCTTTAGATTCCTAACAGCACAGCGGCTTCTCCTTGGGTCAAACGGTACCCCGTGGAGGGTATTGGCCTTGGCGAGAATCGGAAGGTCATGCTGTCCCCATAGCGGTTTTAAAATTTTTATCGATCCAAAAAATGTGCATCTTAATCGAAATGCAGATTACTTTTATCGCTCTTTAATAGAGTTATGGAGGCAGTGTGATGTATCTTTCTCACGAGAGATCGACGAACGAGGTGCAGATAGGCCCTTTCCAACTGGCTGGCCACCTCCTGAGTCAATTCCCACTACTTTCTTACATAGCAAAAGAAAAAAATCTAGGATCTCTTTGCCACTACCAAAAGCTATAATTTACAAAGAAATCATGTACATCCGGCAGCATGAATCGTGGCCCTTACGAGCGAGAATAACAGGTGATGAGGTGGATTAGCGTGCTCTTCGGGAATGGCCAACCTTAGGATCGGATGCAGATTCTGCTTGGAAGTTATGCCATGACGCATGGGCTGCTCCAACTTTCCTCCATCGATTGGGAACCCTTTCATCACCAGAATGCCCGTGGTGTCTAGGTACTGAGGGCAATGCATGGAACATGGCGTTTGACTGCCAAAAGACAAGAACGCTATGGAAAGCAATAAAAACCTCCGTGAAAGCCCTCACTGGTATGCAAATAATATTGCGCGTACATTTGCTAACGGGGATCCNGTGGCGTAGAGGGAGACAACAATCGAGAAACCATGATATTCAACTCTAAATATATATAACCCCTCAAGTCATCCAAAGGATGAATCCATACAAATGATTAACAGAAAAAAAATATGCCCAAAAGATGACATTAAAGTAGTAAATAAATGAGGTGGTGAAGGGAGAATAACCTACCGTTTGCAAAAAAATACACACATACACGCATGACGTTAAAAAGGCGTGGGAGCAACTCGGTGCAAAATCTGGTAATACCCCTTATCCAAGAGACTGGTCCAATACCGACAGCACTAACTTACCCTATTTTAATAGCAAAAGATTAAAAAACAAACGATCTCTCCCGATACCGAAGAGGCAAATATATCCTGAAGTAGTTTACAATGTCTTTTCTAAAAACTGGCCACTGAGAAACTCTCGACTACCACACACGAAAATACAGTGGAAGACCTTTTACAACCAGCCGTCCTTTGGAAGAGATGGGGAAATAGCATGGAGGTTGGCATTAAATAGATGGGCAGATTCCGTCTTCTTGCAGAAAAGCGGATTGAGAAGAGAAGAAAAATGTGTGCTGCGAAAAACTTGGTGCTGCTAAAGAGCTCTGTGCTACGTAGATAACGGAGAGTTGGGAATATCAGATACTTTGCTCTAAAAACATTGGAAATCGTCGATTGAGAAACTGCTAATCATGGAGAAAAAAATTGAAAATAAATAAACAAACAAAATGGTGAGCTAAGAGAAGGAGGAGAAAAGGGCTACTGAGGGGTAGGATTAGGGGCCCAAGGTTGTGGTAACCAGACCCTTCCGCGGTCCTCTCCGTCCCCAAAAGAAATCCAAATATTAAAATGATGATGACGAATTAAAAAAAGGGGATGACGAGAGCATAACTAGTATCTACCTGCTTACCGTAAAAATGTAATAATAATAATAAACATACATACATACTCCGTGGCGTTCGGACGCATTGATCGATCTCCTGAGTTTTGTGTGATTTTTGCGGTATATTCCTTGAGGAGATTCTTGCACCCTGCATCTGCGTGTGTGTGATTGCTTGGTGCATCGTTGCGTGCTTTAGGATTGTGTCTGCGATTCTTTGTTTGGTTTTTATTGCTGTTTTTCTGTTTGCCGTCAAGTAGATGTCTTCGTCGGCGAGTGCGTTGCAGTCGACGATAATACAGTGTCTCATTCCATTACTTCCAGTTTCAAACCTCAAATGTCTCCCACTATTCTACCATCATCTCTATCACCTTATCCAGCAAGCATCTTTGATGCATCTTCGACGGCGCTAAGGAAGATGAACCCTGGGTCCTCTCTTCACTTAATGCGTATGATTCTCCTACTTGTGATAATTCGCCTACCACAACCCTCCGCCTGAGAAGGGTGTGTTGAGTACAACTATTAATGAACAATTATCATCAAGTCCCTCATCTTTAGTCACCAGTGGTGTTAATTACGGAACAACAACTGTCGCCAGCGATATTTTCTCATCACCCATTCCTTCGTCTCGCTTGTCCGATGCCGCCCCATCTCACTGGGACCTGCTTGAGTCATCCTCTTCGGTCTTTCAGGCTTCCTCATCCTCTCTCCCCTCCTCTCCACCCATGCCTTTTGGGAGTGAGTTAACTACCTTTCATCCTCTTACCAACATTCCTAGCCGTCTTATCTCTCATGAAACGACAAGAAAATAAAAGCCGGCTTCCCTTCTACAGTCACCTGTTTCAACCTTTTCCTCTCCCGCTCTGCCTTCTTCCGCGGATCCGCCGAGCTACGCTTCCACGGCCCGAAATTCCGTCACAGGGGAACCTCGACAATCCGAAATCAGCGCACAACGAAGTTCCCCAGATGGAAAAACCATCTTCGCATTCGCATCGCAAGAAAATCACCTTACCCAGCAATGGTCTCAATAAGAAAAAAGGGATCATTATTCCATCGCTCCCGAACACCTCAATCCATGTGTACGTCGTAAAAGTGGGTGATCTATTGGGCGGAGGGCAAACGGTTCCCCTTGCAACTAGGCTATCTCACAGTAGGATATGCATTTATTTGCAAAGCGAAGAGTTGGTCTCGACCTTCATGGAACGGCACGGCGGAATTAATATTAACGATACCTGGTTAGAGGCGAGGAGAATGGTCACCACAGCGGAAAAATTATTCTTTAGCAACGTACCACCGGAAGTTGCAGATGGGGACTTAGCTGAGATTCTCAGTCAGGCAGTCCGCGTAGTCTCTCCTTTCTACCAACTTTCGCTGGGAATAAAGCAGGATGGATTTAACCATGTCAGATCCTGGAAGAGGATGGTATATATAGTGAGGCGAGAGGGTGTAATCCTTCCCGACAGTTCTTTAGTCGAAATAAATAACAAAATCCATCGTATATTTCTGACTTTGGACGATCAAAAATGTTTTCGTTGTCGTCAGGAGGGGCATTACTCCAAAGAATGCCCTATACTGAACGTGAACGGATCTCTTGACACTCAGCACCAGAAAAAGCGCAAAGAAGACAAACTTCCTGCACCAAATTCAATATCTGTGATACCAGTCTCTTCGTCATTGCCACCATTGAGTTCCACATTATCCGTCACCTCAGAACCTGCAAATCATCCTCCTGCAATTCTTCCTCCTTTGATTTGTCAGCCTACATCCCCTACACCTCAACCCTCATTACCTCACTCTTCCTCTACCAGTCCCCCGACTTTGGCTTTTCTCGCTGCGAAGGTATGTGAGGCACTTGTCCTTCCGGATACCCCTACCAACGTCTTACATGATTCGCAAGACAGTACTGCCCCTTACGTCAAGAGGAAAAACAGGGAGGACGATGATGTATGGAGAACCACCGCGATCTCGCCTCAGAGAAAGAGAGGGTTGAAAGAAGATCGGGAAGGATTATTTCAGATTCAACAATACTACGCTCTTTACCCTGACTTTACCTCTATAAGCTTTGATGACCTGAAAACCTATCTTTCTGACGTCAAACGGATGGACCCGAAAAAGAAAGCTGACGAGCTGTTTGGTGACTTGACTGAAATAACTAAAGCTATCTCCATCCTAACCAAGGAGAGAGTGGTCAAA
>KZ308791.1:767379-787145 GCA_000376725.2 Ladona fulva
AATTGCGAGAACTCGGGGCGCTCGCACTTACGCACAAAGCGTACGCCGATCGGCGGAAAACACCTCCAATTGCCCGCAGCCTGAAAGTTCCAACGGGAGCTTCACCTTCTCCCGAAGGAAAGTAACCCCTCTACAGACCGGCCCCGACAGGAAGAAAGGGATTATCCTGCAATCCCTTCCAAACGTCTCCCTCCACGAATACGTGTTTGCAATAGCCGAGAAGGTGGGCGGAGGGGAAAAGATCACGCATGCCACGCGACTTTCGAATCAACGAGTTTGCATTTATCTAGCAGAAGAAACCCTAGTCAATAATTTCATGCAGGATTTCGGGGGAGTCAAAATAAGCAATACTTGGGTCCAAGCACGCAGAATGGCGACAACAGCGATTAAGGTGTTTCTCAATAACGTCCCACCCGAAATCTCCAACAACGACCTGATGGAGATCCTAAGCGAGGCGGGAAGGATAGTCTCCCCGATTTACCATCTATCTCTAGGGATAAGATCCGAGATATTCGCACACATATCATCGTGGCGCAGAATGACACATCTGGTATTAAGAGAGGGTATTAGGCTTCCAGAATCATTCGTAGTCGATATAGGGGACACTCATAGAATTTTCCGGAAGGTAGATGATGGGCGGTGCTTTAGCTGTGGGGCGGACGGGCATGCCGCTAACAGCTGCCCGAAAAACAAAGAACCTGAATCGCGACCAACTCCTACCGCGGCCTCCGCACTCACACCCACACCCTCGTCACCAACCTCCTCGGAGATTTCGCAAACAGCATCCTCATCTAGAGAGGAGACGACAACCACCCCAGATGACACAAAGACACCCCTCTCGTTGAAGGGTTTGGCAGAACGAGCCATTAAGACTCCAACTGCCTCGAAACAATCGGCTGCCAGAGAACCGTCCAAAAGAAAGACGGAAGGGACACTGGAGCCCTAACGCGAAACGGAAGCGAGGAAAGAAAAGTCCCCCAAACAAAAGAAACGAGTATATCTGAACCCGGTTTTAAAAATATAGGGGAGTACTATGCAAGGCATCCTAATTTTACAAATATCTCCCTTTTATCGATTACAAAGTTTTTATCTGACGTAAAGAGGCATTCCGACAGGGTGGGCGCCATCAAGGAGAGTTTCAAGGAACCACTAGAAGCTTTTAACACGCTTTTAACTTTGGATAAGGAGAAAGTTGTTAAAACAGGAGCCTTAAAAATGTGGTAGTAGTAGTATTGTTAAGTGCTTCGACAGCTTAGGTCATTTCGCACGTGTGCTCCCACCGGGAATCGAACCCGGGACCGCTTTTACCGAAGTTGAACGCGTTGCCCACTTGGCTATCGGGGAGCCCTTAAAAATGAGGATTAAAAGGCAAGTTCAGCAAACCCTCCAGGACGACCCATAATTTTTAAGGGTGTGTTAGTTTTAAACATGGTTTGTTTCTTCGTTCTTATGTCCGCTTCGTTTTTTATTGTGTTTCTTTTATACCTTTAACTTTTTTTCCTTATATCTTGTCGTTTCTTGTTTGGATGCATGTCCGCCCTGGTTTTTATAAGGAACACACTTTCAGACATATTTTTAATTATTTATTACTTGTGAAACATGGTTGATTTTCGCATTCGTGTACGCATGTCCGCTTCGTTTTTTCCGTCCTGCCTTTAACGAACACTCATTTTTATCAATCTTATCTTATTTATTTACTTATTCACTCTTTTATTTATTTACTATTTTTCAAAAATGGAAGACACAGATCTGAAAATACTCTCCCTCAATGTTCGCTCCGTGAGAGGAATCGCTAAGTGGGCCCAGCTAACGGCGTTTATGGAAGCCCACAGACCAGACGTGGTATTGTTACAGGAGACGAACGCGGTCTCTCCGGCGTTGGACTCGCTGCCGTAATACACGTTTCACTTCTCTCCTGTCTCTACACCGCACACGGGGACGGCGATCGCGCTTCACCGATCGTTGTGCAGCAAGGCGCGCCCACCTGTTGTTACAAAGGACGGTCACGCACTAGCAGTGACATTGGACCTAGGCACAAAAACACTCAACCTGGTTTCCTTCTATGGTCCACACGAGCAACGGGAGGCCCTTCTTGCCACGGAGGCCGTCAGACTCCATTTGGAGTCGACGAGCAGGGAGAACGGGGGACCCGGAAACGTCACTCTTTTGGGGGGATATTTTAATGTCACGCTCATGGCGGGTAGAGACAGATCTTCAGGGAGAGAGAGTAACCCAAGCTTCGCCGAAGCACTCGGGAAGTTGATGGAAGATTTCGAGTTGGTGGATGCGTGGGTGGAACTCAGAGGGAGAGAAGATGGTTTCATCTTTCACGGAGGAACAGGCGGAATTTCGCGCTCGAGGCTCGACCGCATCTACCTGTCCGGCGGATGCCTCTCTGCCTTGAAGGGCATGAGAATAATTCCTTCCTTCTCCGACCACAGGGCGGTCTCGGTAACACTCTCGCTGCCAAAGGTGATCCCTCGATCTCCAAACTGGAGATTAGATAACGGACTCCTGAGGATCGAAAAGTATATTAGCTACACAAAAGAACTCATCGCAGCGGTCACCGAGCTCACCTCTCTCGGTGACGCGGCCTCGAGATGGGAGATCCTGAAGGAGGAAATACGGGAAAGAACCACGACTACGTGAGGGAGGAGAGGAAAAAGATAAGGAGGAAAAACGCTGAAGGTTACGTTTTAAGGAGGGCAAAAGAAATGTGGTGGGAAAAACTTATCGAAAATGACGCCCGCCTAGCACCACACGTGGCCAAGTGGTCCCGTAGGATCACCCCGAGGCCATTACATAGGCTAAAGATTAACGGTGAATGGGAGGAAGACCCCTCCGCGTTGACGAGACACGTTGCCGTACACTTTAGCGAATTGTTTAACCCACAAGAAATAGATGCCTCGATCGGGGGTACGGGCAGCCTTTTTGACACACTGGACCGCGTAGAGGAAAACGCGTGTTTGTCGCTCGCCAGGGAACTGACTATGGCAGAATTACACGAAGCCTTAAAAAAGCTTAACAAGAATAAGGCCCCAGGTCCGGATGGCTTGACACCCGAGTTCTACCTGTGCTTTTGGAACGAACTGGCGGAGCTATTCGAGGGGATGGTCCGCGAGAGTTTTATGAAAAGAATGCTCCCAAGGACGACGCGGACTTCCGCCATCGCGCTTATCCCCAAGACGGGAGACATCGATACAGTCGACGGCTGGAGGCCCGTGTCAATTGCCAACACTGATTACAAAATTTTAGCCAAAGCACTATCGAACAGACTCAGCGCGGTAATGGGAGCCGTCGTCTCCGAAGAACAAGCATACTGCGTCCCGGGGCGATGCATTTTCGACGCCATATCCACCATACGGGATATGGCAGCGATGGCCAACACAGATAACACCCCCCTCGCTATTGTGTCGCTTGACCAGTCCAAAGCCTTTGACCGGGTGAGACACGAATATTTGTACACAACGCTGAATAGGGCTTTGGACTCCGATTCACGGACATCCTTCGAACTCTGTACAACGGAGCAGTTTGCATGATCCGAGTGGGATCCTCCCTCACGCCCCCGATCCCATTCCGAAGGGGAATAAGGCAAGGCTGTCCCCTTTCAGGCCAACTCTTCTCCCTGGCCTTCGAACCCTTGGTGAGGGCCCTAAAATCTTCGCCGCGATTCCCCGTCATCCCGAGACAAGGCTCACCGTCTGCGTAAACGCGGATGACGTGAGCGTCTTCGTGGAGAATGAAGGAGACTTCGGGAAAGTATTACCCGCATACGACGCATATGCTATACATTCTGGAGCAAAACTGAATCCGCACAAATCCAAGGGCCTGTGGATAGGCAGTTGGAAAGGGAGACGAGACACCCCGATGGGTTTCCAATGGAGCTCCGAGTCCGGAAAATTCCTGGGGAGAATTATAGGAAACAACAATGCCGAAATTAGCGTGATAATAAAAAATGGAATTGAAAACACGATCCTGTGCGGAATCCGACTCTGGAAACCACGGATGGTCCCCATGTCACTAAGAGGCAGGGTGTGCGTTTTAAACCACTTCGTCTCGCCAAAGATCTGGCAGAGCCTCCAAACGTACGAGCCATCAGCGTCCTGCATCAACAAGGTGCAAAAGCTCTTAGCCGACGCCGTATGGATGGGGAGAAAATATTGGGTCAAGAGGGAGGTGTTGATGTCGCCAGTTCGCGAGGGAGGCCTCGGACTGGTGAAAATTAGAAATTAAAACCGAAGGTTTCCGTGTCAATTAAGCGCAGCGCCTAATCGCAGAAGGGGAAAAAGATCCCTGGGTGGTACTCGCTACTGTGATACTCGATCGAGGGGGAGGAGGGAGATCGTAGAAAAATGCCTTACTGCACTGCCCTCGCCACCAAAGGCTCTCGGGCTTCTACACCTCGGTCTTCCGTGCCTGGAGGATCCTTGAGGCCCGGGAAACCGAGGCGACAGTCACCTCAAACACAACCCTAGAGTTTGACAGTAAACGTCTCCGGAAGCCTATACCCCTTCCCATGAACAAAAGAACCGTATACAGGGAACTGCAATACAAAAGCGCCAAAAGATGGCGGATCCGCGGCGGTCCCACGAGAGAACCTGTCTCGTGGCTTTCCCTTAGGGCAAGTCCCACCCTGGATTAGACGGGGATGCAGCCTGGCGCCTGCCGCTTGGCCCGACTGCCTCTTCCTGAAGAGGACAGGGAAGCGCGAGGGGGACGACTGTCCCTGGTGCCAAGGCACTCCGGGCACGGCATGGCACCTAGTATACGAATGCCCAGAGGCAAAGCCCCTGTGGACCTCAATAACGAGAGCAGTAAAAATGTTAACCAACAAAAGAAAGGTTTTAGTAAGAGAAATATTTGGTGGCCTGGAGATGGGACAAACGAGGGGAGGTGAGGGCAAAATAATAGCCAATTTTCTGCTTTCACTTACAAAAGGAGTCATCCACCGGAGCTTGGATGCCTATTTCCGTGGGAGAAAACACGCTATAAATTATGGCGAAGAGTTTGCAAAGGCTCTCGAGAAGAGGCTTACGATAGAGAAGCAATATGCCAACGCATGCAATAATGTAGACACCCTTCATGTATGGTCTTTTAAAAGCTTTTTAATCAACAGGGAAAACAAAGAAATAAATTTTAATTCCCCACTATTTAGAATAGGATACGCCGATTTTAATTAGTGTCCTTCTTATCTCTTTTATCTTTTCATTTTTTTTATCCTTAAGAACACGCGTTCTTTATATTAGGAAACACGTAAGGGAAGTGTTTTTTAGTGGGTAAGAATCCCACACTCTGAGGAGCACGGGCTCTCAGGTCTTTTGAAGATTTTTCCCCTACCCACGCCAATAAAAAAAAAACCTTCCACGCCGATAGTAGAATACGTGATCGCCATCGCCGAACTCGTAGGGGGAAAGAACATAACCCACGCCACACGCTTATCCAACGGGAGGATCTGTATCTACCTTAAGGACGAGGTCACTTTAAACAATTTTATGGCCGAGCATGGAGGAGTTAAAATCGGAGAAAATTTCGTAGTGGCCAACCGCATGTCTCAGAAAGTTGAACGGCTTGTCATATCGAACATTCCCCCTGAATTTCCACCAGGTGATCTACTCGAAATATTGAGCGAGATCGGAAGAGTGGTGAGCCCAATCACCCCTCTTCTTATGGGTTTAAAAAGACCCGATCTGGCACATATACAGGCCTGGAGGAGGCAATGTTTTATCGTTAAAAGGGAGGGAGTTCAGGTACCCGAATCCTTACTTACATATTTCGGATCCGGTTATCACAGAATCTATTTCAACCTGGAAGGAACCAGATGTTTCAAATGCCACAGAGAAGGGCATTACGCAAGGACGTGCAATGCCAACACGGAGGACAGCGCGGAAGGGGGTACCGACCAGACGAGCATCACCCAAGAACAAAACCCCAAACCATCTTCCGAGTCCGAAAACAACGAAAACGCCGTAGAGATTACCCTCGAGTCATCGGCTTCGACTAGTCACTTACCGGTCGCAAATTCTTGTGATGGCAGCGTCGCGAGAACCCAACCCTTGCCATTAAACGTGCAGCAGTCGGCAATGGGGATGGCAATAACAATGAGCGGGTCAACGACCGAATTAGACCGAGAAAACGTAAACACAAACAAAGGTGACCTCGACGACAGCCAAAGCGTAAAAGATTTTCTCGAAGAGGAGAAAACAACCGACATCGAGCCGATGGAAGGGGAATCACGAGCTATCGCAAAAAGAAAACAAAGCGACGACGAAACTACGAGAACAACGGGAGATTCTCCTCAACGAAAGAAGGGTCATAGAACAAAAAAAGATAAAATAGAGGAGATGGAGGAGGAGTCCCTGAAAAGAATAGAAAACGACTTTTACGGAAATAGGAGACGGGAAATTCCATTTCAATCCCTTCGAAAATTTCTGCTGGAAGTAAAAAGAAACACTGAGCCGCACAAAAAGGCAACAGAAATGTTCTCGGACACAGATGTTTTAATCAACCTCCCAGAAGAAATTAGGATCACGATAGGATCGTGAAAGAGCAAGCCTTTAAAAACAGGCAAAATAGGCTAATTAAATCATTGAAAAAAAGAGGAACCGACTGTTGATATGTTTTTAAACAAACATATTTGGGAAAAACTCAAAATTTTAACCTTCTTAGTCAGAGTCTTTTGGTTACGATTTTTAAATTTTAGACCCGTTATTAAAAAGTGATTCGACATGCAGGGGGAGGTGAATTTCGTCACACTAAACCTAAGATCAATACGAAGTGCAGAAAAAAGGGAGAAACTCAACATCATGCTCGAAAGAGTAACTCCCGACATCTGCCTACTCCAGGAGACCAACCTGGACAGAAACGCAGAAAACTTTAAAGGGTATAAATGCATGTTGAATCCGTCCATCAATTCTTGGTCGGGGGTTAGCGTTACGGCGCGCCGTAACGCTAATCACGCGACGGCGACAAAAACTAAACATTGTGAATGTTTACGTACCAAACGACGAGCCTCATGCCATAAGAGTTTTAGACAGAGTCGAAAACTAAATTAATGATCAAGGAGAAACCGACAAGAGAAAGATCCTCGTGGAAGGGGACTTCAATTGCACGCTCAACCCCAAAAAAGATCGTTCTACGGGCATAGAGAGACACCCTAAAACTGCTCAAAGACTGAGAGAAGTGACCGAGGAAGCGCAATTAATCGACGTGTGGGAAGAATTACAGAAAGAAACGGCGGGTTACACCTACGTATCCAGAGGTCCCTATTATTCCAAGTCAAGGCTGGATAGATATTACGTAGACAGAAACATAGTCGAAGACCTGCGGAAAGTAGAGGTGCTTCCGTCATTTTCGGATCACTGCCTTGTCCTACTCCAGATTGATATTACAGAGGCCATCGACTATCGGAGAAGTCCATATTGGAGGTTAGACAATACCCTCCTGGAAAACGAGCAGTACGCGCAAATGATAGAGGCCGTCACAGAAAGTTTAATGAAGGAGAAGAACTACGACCCAATAAGCTGGTGGGAGAACTTCAAGGAAGATATACGAGCGTCTTCCAACTTATTCTTAAAAATCCGCAAGGAAGCAAAGTACGGTGAAATAAAAAAACTCGAGGAAACGGCAGCGAGATTGGGGGTGAGGGTGGAAGACGACGCTGAAAATAAAGAAACAAGAGAGAAAATATCTCGGTGGTACTCACGAGAAAGCGAGAAGAGATTGGCGCAGATGGGCCTGCTGGAAGCGACCGCCAGAGACGCCCCAGCAGGGACCCATGTCGCGAAAGCCGCCGCTAGGATGCGACCGAAACCGATTCAAAGTATACGTACCGAGGAGGGTGTCACATCCTCAGTGCCCATGATATGCAAACATGTGAGAGAGCACTTCTCGAAAATACACGACATTCAACAACGCGAAGAAAGCTTAGGGGAAAGCGATACCTACAGTCGACTGCAAAAATTGGAAGACGACAGAGCGAACATAACATCAGAGGAAGTTGACACAGCCTTGAAAGCGCTTGAGAAAGGAAAATCCCCAGGCATGGACGGGATACCCACCGAATTTTACCAAAGGTTTTGGCATCGGCTAAGAAGAGCCTTCCTCAACATGATGAGAGAAAGTTTCCGCAGACAACTTCTACCTAGGTCCACGAGAAGAACAGTCCTAACCCTCATTCACAAGAAAGGGGACAGGAACAACGTGGAAAATTGGAGACCCATCAGCCTTACCTGCGCGGATTACAAGATCATCGCAAAATGCCTCTCGCAAAGACTGTCTCTAGTTATCGGTGACGTAATTTCGAAGGAGCAAGGATGTAGCGTACCCGGAAGAAGTATCCAAGAAAATATATCTTTATTACGAGACATTATACGGGAGGCAAACGAAAGAGGTGACAAGGTCGCCGTGATATCATTAGATTAAAAGGGAGCTTTTGACAGGGTTAGCCGCAACCACCTATTTACTACGCTAACAGCAATGGGCTTCGGTGGACGATTCAAGAATATGATAAAACGCTGTATGAGGAAGCATCAGGCTACGTGAGAGTATCTGCCCTATTCCATCTGCAAAGAGGAATAAAACAAGGATGCCCCCTTTCAAAAATGTTATACTCGATATCGATCGAGCCATTCTTGATCAAATTAAAGGAAACACTGCAAGGATGGCAACTGCCTTGGGATGCCAGTAAAAGAATCATCCTTTCGGCTTATGCAGACGACGTCAACATCATTGCCTTAAACGACGAAGACATCGAAGCAATTATCGAATGCTGGTTGCCTTACTCGTCTGCAGCCGGAGCAGAACTAAACACGGAGAAATCTACGGGACTATGGCGCGGACGGTGGAAAGACAGAAAGGATACNTGGCCGAGCATGGAGGAGTTAAAATCGGAGAAAATTTCGTAGTGGCCAACCGCATGTCTCAGAAAGTTGAACGGCTTGTCATATCGAACATTCCCCCTGAATTTCCACCAGGTGATCTACTCGAAATATTGAGCGAGATCGGAAGAGTGGTGAGCCCAATCACCCCTCTTCTTATGGGTTTAAAAAGACCCGATCTGGCACATATACAGGCCTGGAGGAGGCAATGTTTTATCGTTAAAAGGGAGGGAGTTCAGGTACCCGAATCCTTACTTACATATTTCGGATCCGGTTATCACAGAATCTATTTCAACCTGGAAGGAACCAGATGTTTCAAATGCCACAGAGAAGGGCATTACGCAAGGACGTGCAATGCCAACACGGAGGACAGCGCGGAAGGGGGTACCGACCAGACGAGCATCACCCAAGAACAAAACCCCAAACCATCTTCCGAGTCCGAAAACAACGAAAACGCCGTAGAGATTACCCTCGAGTCATCGGCTTCGACTAGTCACTTACCGGTCGCAAATTCTTGTGATGGCAGCGTCGCGAGAACCCAACCCTTGCCATTAAACGTGCAGCAGTCGGCAATGGGGATGGCAATAACAATGAGCGGGTCAACGACCGAATTAGACCGAGAAAACGTAAACACAAACAAAGGTGACCTCGACGACAGCCAAAGCGTAAAAGATTTTCTCGAAGAGGAGAAAACAACCGACATCGAGCCGATGGAAGGGGAATCACGAGCTATCGCAAAAAGAAAACAAAGCGACGACGAAACTACGAGAACAACGGGAGATTCTCCTCAACGAAAGAAGGGTCATAGAACAAAAAAAGATAAAATAGAGGAGATGGAGGAGGAGTCCCTGAAAAGAATAGAAAACGACTTTTACGGAAATAGGAGACGGGAAATTCCATTTCAATCCCTTCGAAAATTTCTGCTGGAAGTAAAAAGAAACACTGAGCCACACAAAAAGGCAACAGAAATGTTCTCGGACACAGATGTTTTAATCAACCTCCTAGAAGAAATTATCGACGATAGGATCGTGAAAGAACAAGCCTTTAAAAACAGGCTAAATAGGCTAATTAAATCATTGAAAAAAGGAGGAACTGACTGTTGATATGTTTTTATTAGATGTTTTTAAACAAAAATATTTAGGAAAAACTCAAAATTTTAACCTTCTTAGTCAGAGTCTTTTGGTTACGATTTTTATCAATGCATGTTGAATCCGTCCATCAATTCTTGGTCGGGGACGGCAATATTGATCAAAAACAACCCCTCCATAACCGTACTCCAGGACGAAACCATAGAGCAAGGCTATGCGCAAGCCGTAACGCTAATCACGCGACGGCGACAAAAATTAAACATTGTGAATGTTTACGTACCAAACGACGAGTCTCATGCCGTAAGAGTTTTAGACAGAGTCGAAAACTACATTAATGATCAAGGAGAAACCGACAAGAGAAAGATCCTCGTGGGAGGGGACTTCAATTGCACGCTCAACCCCAAAAAAGATCGTTCTACGGGCATAGAGAGACACCCTAAAACTGCTCAAAGACTGAGAGAAGTGACCGAGGTAGCGCAATTAATCGACGTGTGGGAAGAATTACAGAAAGAAACGGCGGGTTACACCTACGTATCCAGAGGTCCCTATTATTCCAAGTCAAGGCTGGATAGATATTACGTAGACAGAAACATAGTGGAAGACCTGCGGAAAGTAGAGGTGCTTCCGTCGTTTTCGGATCACTGCCTTGTCCTACTCAAGATTAACATTACAGAGGCCATCGACTATTGGAGAAGTCCATATTGGAGGTTAGACAATACCCTCCTGGAAAACGAGCAGTACGTGCAAATGATAGAGGCCGTCACAGAAAGTTTAATGAAGGAGAAGAACTACGACCCAATAGGCTGGTGGGAAAACTTCAAGGAAGAAATACGAGCGTCTTCCAACTTATTCTTAAAAATCCGTAAGGAAGCAAAGTACGGTGAAATAAAAAAACTCGAGGAAACGGCAGCGAGATTGGGGGTGAGGGTGGAAGACGACGCTGAAAATAAAGAAACAAGAGAGAAAATATCTCGGTGGTACTCACGAGAAAGCGAGAAGAGATTGGCGCAGATGGGCCTGCTGGAAGCGACCGCCAGAGACGCCCCAGCAGGGACCCATGTCGCGAAAGCCGCCGCTAGGATGCGACCCAAACCGGTTCAAAGTATACGTACCGAGAAGGGTGTCACATTCTCAGTGCCCATGATATGCAAACACGTGAGAGAGCACTTCGCGAAAATACACGACAAACAACAACGCGAAGAAAGCTTAGGTGAAAGCGATACCTACAGTCGACTGCAAAAACTAGAAGACGACAGAGCGAACATCTGCGAGGGAGACATAACATCAGAGGAAGTCGACACAGCCTTGAAAGCGCTTAAGAAAGGAAAATCCCCAGGCATGGACGGGATACCCGCCGAATTCTACCAACGGTTTTGGCATCGGCTAAGAAGACCCTTCCTCAACATGATGAGAGAAAGTTTCCGCAGACAACTTCTACCTAGGTCCACGAGAAGAACAGTTCTAACCCTCATTCACAAGAAAGGGGACAGGAACAACGTGGAAAATTGGAGACCCATCAGCCTTACCTGCGCGGATTACAAGATCATCGCAAAATGCCTCTCGCAAAGACTGTCTCTAGTTATCGGTGACGTAATTTCGAAGGAGCAAGGATGTGGCGTTCCGGGAAGAACAATCCTGAACAATATCAACCTCCTACGAGACGCAATAGCCAC
This sequence comes from Ladona fulva, assembly GCA_000376725.2. Lineage (NCBI taxonomy): Eukaryota > Metazoa > Arthropoda > Insecta > Odonata > Libellulidae > Ladona > Ladona fulva. The sequence goes on from KZ308791.1 coordinate 779,017, forward strand.
TGCCAACGAGTGGGGATTGGAGATGGCAGTGGTATCCCTGGATCAGAAAGGCGCCTTCGACCGAGTACGACACGAACACCTGTTCNACATCAGGAACTCCACACATTTCACTGCTTATTGTGGAGCCCCTGGTGATGGAGGCGTTGTGTCTGAAATGCGCATAGGGATATTCCCAGAAACGAGTAATCCGGAGCATACCGTTTGTCTCTAAACGCGAATTTCGCCTGCCGACTAAAGGCTTACGGAGTGTTTTTTAACCCTCTGAACAACTATTAGTTGATAATAATTCTACAATTAAATCCTAATTCTCGTAATGGTTAATCCATTTTTTCATTGAAATTCTCTAATGTTATTTTAACTCTCAATTTAAAAGTTTGCCTTTACATGAGCAAGCCTTTACATAGTTAGTTCCTTCCTCAAATGAGGTCTAACTTACTTTAAATTATTTAAAAACGTATATTTACTATTGTATAAATCCGATTCTTCCAAGCCAGAATGCGTGAACTGTAAGTCAGTAAAATATTGATATACTTCTCATTTATAATGTTATAAGGTAGTATTTGCTAGGGGGTTTTTGATTGGTAATTGATATATTTTCAATTAAATTGCTGATTCTTGATATCATCATCAGCATCAGCCGTTTTCAATCCGATGTCGGATGTAGGCTTCCCCAAGCTCTTTCCAATTTTCTTTATTCGGTACTTCTCATTTCCATGTTACCCATAAACACTCGATGTCCCTGTTCCATTGGTCCTTTGATATTCTTCTTGGTCTCTTCACATCTCTTGGTATCCAGTTCAGAACTGCTGCTGTCCATTGGTTTCCCATTAAGATAGATAGCCACAATTGACGGTGTTGTTAAAATAGATGCATGTCTATCGTATGCCGTAAAGCTTTTGGCCTTAATGGCCCTGATTCAATGCTAGGACCATTCGAATGACCTAATTTTAAAAAATTTGTTATTGTATTTCCCGATAAGGTAGAATGTTGAAATTCGCTTTATCGATAGAAGATGATGATTCTATCATATTCCCCAAAGATCATTCTCCTAATTGTCCCAGGTTCGATGCTAGGACAATTCTTATAGACGTATTTTGAATAATTCGTTTAGGGTATTGTAGTTGGTGGATGGCAGTCTGTTTGTAGCAGGCGGAAGTTTGCAGGTGGTGCATAATGCTTTAGTTAATCTATCATACATTAAGCTTGCAGTATGCATGCTGCTTTTACTCGTGTGTGTCTGTCTGTGTTTATTATTATTTATTACCTAAGTAAGAGAGGACTTGTGGCTTTAACTTTATAGATTATTTAGTTCCTTATTCTGGCATCACACTTTAATAATATCCTTTCTATGCTCACCCGTTTCTTTGTTTATGATACAGCCCTTATATCCCCAAAAGGATAAGAAGTTTTTAAAAACTCCGCTTGCTAGCGAGTATTGCTTTTCAGCCATTATTTTTTTTTTTAAGAGTGAAACAAAAGTATACAGATATTTAATGTCAGTCTCCTTCCCCTTAAAAAATAAATGGAGCTATTTTTGCACCAAGGATTTCGCCAGAGTGATAATAAAGTTTGAGAGGTTAAGTGCTATGGAGTTATCTGATGTTTGTCTGCGCATCCCTCCGCAGAGTTCATACATCATCACTTTTCTCTCTGTAAGTGTTCTTATGGCTCTTGTGATAGCTTGCCAGAGAGGCTTGGCCTTCGCGCAGTCAAAAGCCAGATGCCACCCATCATGCTGGTGCCCCACACCATGGACAAAGGGAGTTGGGCCAGTTTCCTGTTTTATGCAGAAAAACTGCATCTGCCCAAGCTCCATGGGCTAGCCTCCAGGCTGCATCCACCTCCTGTCCCATTGTGGGATTGTGTCTGATTGAGGTCCAACTAATGTTGTCACCCGTTCTCTTAGTCTTTAAGGGCAAGGAATTATGGTTTATGTGATATAACACTTCTCCATATATATATATTGTTTGGGGATCAGTAACGGATGTGATTTATTGGTGTGGTAAGTCTTGAGTACAAAAACAGGAGGGTTGTGTGATACCGGGGTGGGGGCTAGTGTCAGCCAGGACTGAAGTACGGAGGCATAAAAAGGATCAATTCCTCTTTTGAAAAGGGAGTGTCTTCCTCTCAGGAAAAACTGTCTGTAGTCTTCCACACCTGTTAGCTGGGATACGATATGTCTAGACAGAATATTCCATGGGGCTAGAGGGTTGTTAGATAAGATTCTCTGTGTGGTTAGGAAGCGAAAGGACAGAATCTTTTCCCATACGCTTACTAACCCTAAACCCCCTTCCACTACCGGAGCGGTAAGGACAGAAGCTTTTACCCAGTGTTTTCGGTTGTTCCATACAAAGTCAACAATGATCCTCTGGAGTTGATTAACAAGAGATGTGGATGGGGTGAGAGTCTGTAAAATGAACCAGAGTTTGGGAGCGATGAACTGATTGATTATCAATACTCGACCTCTTAGAGAGATTGGACCTAACCTTGGTCTCCATCTCTGAATTGCTACGCCTACTTTCTCCAGTAATTCTGTTTCCACCAGCAGTCTCTCTCTTTCCTTTTGATTGAAGAGTGGTCTTCCTAAAAATCTACCCCCATCGTCGGACCACGTCAAGCCAAGAGGCGTGTCAGTACGGGTTCGCCAACCCCCCACCCATAATCCTTTGGTTTTGCTGAGATTAATTTTTGCTCCGCTGTACATGGCATACGTGTCAAAGGAGGAGAGGACGACTCCAAAATCTTGATCTTGCTCAATGTAAAGAGTCACATTGTCAGCATAAGCACTAAGACAGATATGTGTATTCGATCCTGGTAGCCTAACCCCCCATAGTCTTTTAGTTTCCTCAAAAGAGGCTCGAAAGCAATTGAGTATAACTGCCCAGAGAGGGGGCACCCTTGTCTGATACCTCGTGTTACTTTTATTGGACTTGTTAGAGCATTGCTAACTCTAATGAGACATTAAGCATTAGTGTAAAGGGTTCTTATTCTATTTATAAAATTTTTCCCAAATCCCATGTATATCAAGACATCAAAAAGGTATTGATGATCGATACAGTCAAAGGCGTTAGCCTGATCAAGGGAAAGAACAGCGAGGGGTTTATTTTCCCCATTAAATACCTGAATCAGGTCTCTGGTTGTCGCAATAGAATCGAAAATTGTACGCCCTGGAACACAGTAACTTTGTTCTGCAGATATTACTGAGTTCATGACTTTCGAGAGTTTATTGGAAAGGACCTTAGCTATAATTTTATAATCTGTGTTCATGTTGGACACCGGTCTCCAACTGCATATATCACCATCATCACCTCACTTAGAAATTAGGGATATAACTGCAGTCTTTGTCGTTCTTGGTAATCTACCTCTTGCAAAACTGTCATGGATCATTTCAGTTAGTAAGGGTGCCAAGACATCCCAGAACTTTAGATAAAATTCAGTGGTAAGACCATCAATGCCTGAAGCCTTGTTTTTGTTCAATTGCTTCAGAGCATGATGGATCTCACTCATACTTATTTGAGAGTCAAGAAAATTTCTATTGCTTTCGAAGACTTTATCCAACAAGGAGTGTAAGTCGTGAGCTCTTTCAAAGCCAGAAACCATATCCTCCGAGGGATTATATATTCGCTGGAAGCGTGTAAGGACATAATTTTTCAAACTTTCAGGACTTTCGATCCATCTGTTTCTGATTCTCAGCTTTCATAGGGGTTTAGTTGCAACTTTTTTTGACCAGCGTGCGATGAGCGGGACAGCTGGTATGTCATTAGTGACTAGCTCTTCCCACCCCTTCCTGGCAGCCATGGCTCTGGCTTCTGTCATTAGAAGACCCTCCATATTTGTTGCTAATAGTGTCCTTCTTATGTGTCACTTAAATTGTATTGTCAGCTCTTTAACTTCATCCTTCAACAGCTCCCATTTTTCTGAGGGTGTGGAATTCAACTTAATTTCGCAAAACAAGATTATCAGCTCGCGGATATAGAAGCAGAATTCATCATTGGCAAGCAGAGAGTTATCAAAACGCCAGTAAGGAGATTTTGAGCTTTCATGTGGAAAATTAATTCTCATAGTGTGTGCTTTATGGTCGGTAAAAGAGGGAAGGATGTTAATGGATTTGACGAGCGGAACTTTCTCCGAGGAAATGTAGAATCTATCCAGCCGGGAGAGCGGGATGTTTCTTGTGCAGCTTGTGTACGTGAAGCCACTCTCGCCTGGTTTTACAAATGGCTAAAACATCAATGAGTGCATATTTACGTAGCAGCAAGCTCAAGGATGAGGCATACTGCGGATTCCTCTCTTTTCCAGAGCTTCTATCTACTGTAGGAGTTAGGGTGACATTAAAGTCTCCTCCCATGATAACAAAAGCATCCATATGCTGCGTTGAAGCATTGAAGGCGTCAATGTGCTCGTCTAATGCATCTATAAGAGCCAGAGACTCTCTCCGGTTGTGCGGGCTATATACTGAAATTAGCAGGAGATGGGTATATTTAGGGAAAATGATAGTGATTTTAAGCGATAAAGCGTGTCCATCCCAGGCGACAGTTGGGATTGCGTGTATGAGAGGTAAACTCTTCCGAATCCCGACGGCAGTTCCAGATTGGGGTGTGGAGAGAGGGCAAATGTGCAAAGTATAGTTGTTGAGGGTGTCCATCGGTGGATCTTCTGTATTTGCTTCCTGGAGAAGAAATACATCAGGTTCATGAGACTTAATAAAAATTGTAAGCATCGCCCATTTGTATCTGCTTCTCACTGAGCGAACGTTAATCGTCATGACAACCAGATCAGACATTTCTATCTCGAACGAACAATTATCGTCAACGGCGGAGAGCAAGATAAAATAACGAACGACAAGACAAAAGAAAGCCAGAGAGAATAAAAACTCCAACTGTATCATCAACAACCTGAATAAGCACACTTGTGTATATTTATGGCTCTGGAGAGGAATCTCGTTCCTCTTGTAAGACTGATATAAGTCTCCTTATTCTCTGCTTTAGTGCAGCTTCCCTGACAACTCTTCCTCTGTCAAGGAGTACTAAAGTTTTTAAAAGTTCAGCAACATCCTGACAGTAGACTTTTGCAAGGCCTACTTTGTCTGCTTGCCCTTTCGCTTCTGTTAAATATCGTCTAAGGTTTAGGAAGGGTACTTTTGAGAAGGTAGGGTTTTTGACGTAGAATTTAGCTATCTGCTTGAATCCTAGATCGTCTGTCCGAAGGGAGGAGTCTTTGATGACCATTGGTTTCTTAACATTTTTGATCCCTAGTTTCTCCCTGTTTGTATGAAGGCCTCAGCGTCGTCTAGAGAGTCTAAATTGCTTTTCCTTTTTGTTGCTCCGGCTGAGGGTTTCAAGTCTGCCTGCTGGCTTAAACAGAGTTGAGAGTTATTCAACGCTGCTGTGGCTAAAGTGAGTAGAGTAGCAGGGGTATTGTATAAGTGCATTGTTGGCAGAGGATGATCCTCGTGTTTCCCTTCTTCCGCAAGAGGGGTTGATGGGTTAGGCAGTTCGTGTGTTTGAGGGTCAGTAGGCATGGCCGTGCTTTGGTGATTACTGTGACCTACCCTATACCCTACCAGCTTGGCTTAGTATTTCCGAAATGTCTTTATTGGTTATTTCTGGGAGAATTTTATTTAAAAATATTTTCTTTGAGAGGGTTACCATTCTCCTTGCTGAGACCCATGTGTTATTTAGTGAAATGCCTCCATGAATTGATATAAAATCGTTTACTAGTTTCTCTGAGCTAAGATATATACAGATACATTGGTTAGCCAGTCGCGTTGCGTGTGTGACTTTATTCCCCCCTCCCAGGAGGTCGCCAACACCCGTGACGTACGCATGCAAAGAGATATCGAGGACTGCCTGGAATATCAGTCCCTTTTTCTTATTTGGCCCAACAATGCTGGGATTAATCTTTACGCGTTGAAAAACGAAAGTATCTTGAAGTTCTTTGAAGGGGACTAAAGCCTCATTGTTGTTCTAGGTAGACTATTTTTCTCAAAATATTGCATGGCTGTATACTTTCTGGACAGACCTCATACTTCACCTCTTTTCATTGATAAAATCTGCTAATACAATGCCTTGGAAATAGTAAGGGTAGGAAATAAACTGTAATTATACTAAAAGATACGACCTTTCAAGAGTTTAAGAAATACATGATCAGGCATACATGTTGTGGTGGCTTGGAATCTTCTGCTGGGGGGCCACCACTGATGGCCCCCACACCCTTCTGAAGCATGTTCATGTTGTAGCAGAATGGGAACTCCTTCACAGCCCCACCTGCTCCCAAAACACCCATTTCAACCTTGTATTTTTCATCCACATCCTTCTGTTGCTTCGGTTGAAACCCAAATACCTGAAAATGGAGTTCATTAATGCATACATAAGCTAAGACCATGTGTTAATAAAACATTCTAATCAAACCATAAGTGATTATTAAAATTTCAGGAAAACTTACTTTTTACCTTTATAAAATATTTAATGATAAATTACATGTAGATAAAAGAGAGATTTAAGCAAAAAATTATTACACAGGAAATGGGAAGGGTGATTTTGGTGGTGATTCAGGATGGTGCGCACCCAGGAAAAATCCCAAGGAAGAATCGACTTGAAAAAAGTCTGACGGGACTGGGAATCAAACCCTGGTCTCCCAATTGCCAGTCAGGTGCAGCCAAGCTATTTGGGAAACTTTGTGGGCAAGGACTTTGCTATTTCGTCCACATGGTGGTATCATTCATGGTCACAGCTTCATAGAAGCATCGGCCACACAAAATGATGGAAAGAAAACCCCCTTCAGGTTGTAGAAGTCTTCACGGGTGGACAACCGGGTCAGTTCTTCGGTAAATACCGACGTTTCGGCGACCCCCTTCAGGTTGTAAACACAGTACAACCTGAAGGGGGTTTCCTTTCTATTATGGCACAGCCCAATGGTTCATTCAGACATCATTCAGCAAGATTGTGAGGCCTCTGCATCAATCATTGAAGAAGGATGTGCAGTATTGATGGGGTGTGGAGCAAGAAAAGGCTTTTTGAACTCTAAAAGAATTAGTGACCTCAGCACCGATTCTCCAATATGCGGATTTTAGCCATCCTTTTATTATCACTACTCATGCCAGCAGCATTGGACTTGGAACAATCCTATCTCAAGGGGTTATAGGAAAAGATGTACCAGTCGCGTATGCTAGTCCCATGCTTAAGGCCGCTGTAGCGCTCCGAGATTTCCAATTGTAACGGTTGCTCTTCAGAACATACGAAGTGGCGATATTTAGAACTAAGGAGAGGATGGGGAAGGGGGAAAAATATGAGCTTATTCCGTCATAATATAGCTGTTGATCAACTCAAGAATCGAGCTAGTTCATCAGACGAAGCTCGCTTCTTCACTTATCAGGTTCCCACAGCAAGAGTGTAACCGAAACGATAGGAGGAATCGCATTACCGTCACTGCTCACTCACCTCCAAAATACGTCTCAGACTGAAGACAGTAAATTTTATCTGAGTTTTCTTGCAAAGATTCCCGAGACCTTTGTTCCAACTCACCCATTTTTTATCATGGACACTCCAGTCTGGAGTTGAATAAAATTTGAACTAGCAATTCCAAATGAAAAAAACAAGTGGCACCAAATTGTAATGTTTCATCCTGCATTCAAACCGTATATTGTATATTTTTTCGTTTTTATCTAGTCTTTGTTTTACTAGAGGTAGAATGAAAAAATTGCCCGTTTTTGTGCTTTTTAACAGAGTTCTCACTTTTAAATTTTATTTCTCAAATGTTTTCCATCTAATCAAAATGAAATTTTAGTATGACTTTTGAATGTTAATTACATAAGTGTTCTACCTTTCGGTAGGTCCATGTGCCCTAATATTCCCTATTCATAACCCTTTCCTTTGATACCTGGTAACTTACCTCACCCTCTATGTCATCTAACATTTTTTGCCTTTGCCTTCCCCTCTGTCTTTTTCCTTGCATTCTACCCTCTATTACATTCTTCAGCAATCCCTCTCCTCTCAATATCTGACCCACCCATTTCTTTTGTCGGCGCTTAATTACTTCAATTAAAACCCTTTCCTCCCCAACCATTTCTAGCACCTCTATGTTTGTTTTTCTATCCACCCAGCTCACCTTCTCCATTCTACGCCACACCC
>KZ308791.1:807816-827196 GCA_000376725.2 Ladona fulva
AAGTAATATATTTTTAAAATTAAGTAATATATTCATCTTTCTTTAAGAACTACCCTAGAGTCTAGAATGGCTTGAATTTAACTTCACTTAATCAAGGCTTAGAAATTAAATTTTTTTAACATTTCAGATTACAACTCTTGTGATCAAAAGAACACCCTTTTAAAACACTATTATATACAGCTGCTTCTCTAAATATAGAAAACAAAATAACAACAGTAACTACAGGCTTCATTGACTTCATCTTTTTATGATGTACAGGGATAATAGGCATAACTTATGCTCTAAAGGTATAGGCAGTAGATGATCATGAGACCCCAGGAAAAGTGGGAAATCAATCCTAGCTGTCATTGGTTTGATCCTACAAGGCCATAAAATCCAATAAGAATATATTGCATGAATTTTCTGAATTTGTCTAGAGACACATCTGGTTAAGACAAAATTAAAAACAGGATGTGAAACCAGGACAAGGATTTCTAATGTATACTACAAAGAGGTCCCTCAAAATGATCCTGGGTTTAATGCTAGGTCGGTGCTAAGTTCTCCCATAAGAAATGCATCATGGGAAAATTCAGACATTTCGAGCTCTCATCTGGTTATCTATAGCAGAGGTGCTTCTTAAACAGACATAATGTCTTGCATTGATAAGAAGTCTCTGGGAAAGCAGAGCTCTTGGTGAGGACATAGAATTATTGGATGTGTTACTGAAACATAACTTGTAAGGAAAACTCACAAAACAATCCTGAGTTTGACAATGGGGTTGTTCCTTATTTTCGCGTATGAATTGCATTGAGTCAACTTAAGAATAGTTTAATAGTGCAACCCAAAATGAAAATAAAAGAGAAGGTTTACTTACATATAAGCATTGCACATGTTCCATGTGACCCTCAGTTCGACTCTAGCACACTAAAAGTGATCTTCCATAAGAAAACAACGGTGAACTGGAAATGTGTAAACTGAGAAAGGTGAAGTTTTGGTGTCTATCCAAATACTAGACTGAGACCCATGAGGGTCTTCTTTGCTGTTTCAATTCATTTGCAAGCCCTTTGAAGGCCTCTGGGTGGATATTACAGGGTCCTTTTGAAGTTAATCTATGAGGGATAGCCTCCCCCTTTCCCTATGGGTGCCACTTTGTTGTGGTGGGGGGCCCAGCTGCCACAATACTCTTTCTACCTTGTTGGTTAAGTCAAAGGTGAGGATCAAAGCTAAGATTAACCCAAAATACAGCATCTGACTCAGATTGAGCAGCTGCAAATTGAGTTAGACCATTAGGTGAATGGCTGAATTAACCTGGGTATCTTTCTGCCTGTGTAGAAAGTAATGGAATACTACCACACTATTACTCCCACGAAGTTCATGATATGATATGGACCTCTATGTAAAAAACTCAAGAGATAAAAACTTCTCTTCAACTGGATCTTTAGGACAGATCCACAAAATTATTAATTAATTTTGTGTATATTTGTACAAGTTTTGTCATTAAATATATTAAAATATATAAATCATGAAATTCCACTAAGTATGGCTGATACCATATTTTTGTAGTTATCACAGATTTTATCAAGGGTGCATTAACAAGGCCCAATGTTGTGGCCACAAATGGCTTATTACCATTACGAGGTATTAATGAGCATTCTTATGTACTACAATGACCCACCAAAGAGAATTAAATAAATCCAGATTGTGCATCAATCTCTATAGAATTAGCTGAAATATATTGTATAAAATCTTGCAGTATACAAGCAGCTTTTACTGGTATAACAAATTGATGCCAGATATTGCTCTCACTGATATTAGAAGTTAAATGTTTTTAATTATTTCTAGCAGTTTGAATATCTATAGAGGACTCAGCCCAAAACTCAGGAGATATTTAAATAAAAATAAATCTCATTCTGCAACAAAGTCTCTATTACATAAATTTTGTTAATCTTGTTATTGATAATAATGTTCATGGCTTGATTGCATATAAATATCATTTTGCAAATATCACAACAATATCAATCAACCCAAGAATCATATAAATATTAGCCAAAGACCAATAGAAAACCAAAGCAAGCCCATCACTATGTCATAAATCTCAAAGTTTTTTTGAACCACCAATATCAACTTATGATCACCTTCTTCAAGAGCATGAAACTGAGAGAGGTTCTTTAGGAGAAAAGTGGTTAAGAGAAATGCAGGAAATGTGAACGGGGAAGAACTAGACAAAACCTAAAGTAGTTCCTCCCCTTTCCTCATGCTTTCTATTTTTCCTTAATAATCTCTGCTATTCCCAATTTCTGTCCCTTGGGATAATGGTCATTATTAAAAACCAGTCACTTAAAAATAAAATATCCTCACAGAAAAAAGTTCAAAATTTCTTTCTTTTATGCAATGGATTTCTACCACACCAAGGCTCCTATCTTTATTCCATAAATATTCCAGCTTATTACCTTTTACCTCATAAGGCTGCTTTGTGAGTTGGCTGCCTCAGTGAGGACCTCTGGCAGCAGTATGTGCCACTAATGAGGAGGCTGCTTGCATTGCTCCCAAAAGCATTTCCAAACAGTGTAGAATAGATGTGGCATGGTAATTCAGTGGTTAGAATAACTGCCTGGAAAGTGGGAGACCTGGGTTCGAGTCCCAATCATGTCACTATTTTTCACACTTGTTATTCCTTAAAATATATTTATTGATGCCAATTATTAATACAGGGGGGAATGTTCATTCTCTATGGCGAAAAGAGTCGAAAACTATTTGAGAAATGCCTCCTCCTCCTCAATACAAAGATTGATTGGCAGCAGCTTGGTTGATGGACTCTCTTCATTTGTCCTGTTTCTCTACTTTTATTTTCATCTCTTCATAGCTCCTGCATCCCACATCTTTCATAATCTGCTCTACAAATTGCAGTCATGGTCTGTCTCTGGGCCTTCTTCCATTCACATGTCCCTATGGTGTTGTCTTTAAGAGCCCCTTATTGAGGAAGTCAATCTCTTTTATCTAACTAGAATTGTAAGGAATCAGAAAGTTACTAAAAACATAGGTTGTGACAATTTGATTGAATCATTAGTGATAGTTAATCAAGAAAAAAACTCTACTTCCTAGTTAAAATATTTTGTTTGATATAAGGAGAGGCAAATTACTAAGCATGAAAGAGCCGTGTGGCTGAAACCCAAGGAATAACAGGTGTGAAAAATAGCTGCATGACTGGGACTCGAACCCAGGTCTCCCACTTTCCAGGCAGGTATTCTAACCACTGGACTACCATGCTGCGTATCTTCCACATTTTGCCTGATATTTTCTTGTCATGCAATTGCTTTTAACATTTGTAAATAAAATTAAACTTGAAGTAAAATTAGCTTTCAAGATTATAAGCTATGAAAACTTCAGTATATAGTTTCAGGTGAGTATCATAACACGCATATAGAAATCATCCAGTTCTGTAGCTTCCTTGTATTCTTATTATTTTGTAATCTTGTTGCCTACCACAAGGAACTATTTTCTGAGTGTAATATATTTCAGTGTAAAAAGTTTACATAAAATTTCACAGAACTCAGATGTACATAAATAATGTTGTCTAACAATTATAAATTGCTATATATATAAAGTGGCACATACAATTCAATATTTTTGTTTTTCATGCCACCATTGACTCGATAAAATTTTCTATGTATTTCTTTGTGTATTATCTGGGTATGGTACATATTTGTAAGAATTTTTGATTATTAATAGATTGCTATTTATTTACTTATTTATATCTCACTGCCCCCAAAAACATCTGTTTATTGGATACTCCTGTATATTTACTTTCATTACTTAGATGTTTCGCCACAGTTGTATTAATTTTATACATAATTTGCTATCAATGTTTGGTAAAAATTTCTTTTGTTTTTTATTTTGAATTTTTCTGATAGGGGCCTCGATCTGATCTTGGTGCCTAAAGTCTTTGATAGGATAAATCCACCCTTGAATTCTACAATATTTAAGATAAAAACAAACTGAATTGTTTGAAAATTGTTTATGCAATAAGGACAAAAAAATTTAATCCATAATTTTTCATAGAAAGCAATCAAAAAATTGAGAAAGGCCAAGATCACCTCTACTACAAAAGGCAAGAAAAGTGATGAGCTTTCTCGTTTTATCTTTGTTACTTAACAGCAAGAATTCCTCTCAGAAAACCAAACAGCCAATTCCAACTGATGTTTTGCAAAAGCTCAGCAACAGTAGATAAGTCATCACCATAAGCATTGGCAACAAATAAATTGGCTGCATCATGAAAATGTCCTGACTCATGCTTATTCATAAGCAATTTCTAGTCATAAAATTCAAATGAAAGTCTTCCCATACCCACCATTCTTTCTTGATTTGGCAGCTTGTAGCTTAGCTTTCATTGAAGAAAGAGTGTGAAGGACATCCATTTGATTTGAAATAATCCAAACAGAAAGGGGGAATGTCCAATGACAGGATACATATGAAAAATTTTGAACAACTTTTGGAGGAGATGACTAAAAAAAAATCTTCATCCACTTTAGGCATACCAGTCCTGGGCTGCGATTTTGATTCTCTTCCGTCACAAATGGAATTCAGTTTTGAGTGGAATGGTCGGCCATCTTGGCATATTTTCCGCATGGAATCGCTTTAGCGATTTTAATTCTCAGAATTCCGGTACCGGGTGGAATGAGATTCCACCAGTAGTGGAATTGTTCTCGCCTACCAAGAGGTAGGTGGAATCCGTCATGTAAACAAGAAACATGGCAGTCCATCTGTCTACACCGAGGGTATAGGCGGACAAATTGGAAGTGGGAAGTGAAACAGAGGACCGTAGAAACTTTCAGGATTCTGTAAATCCATTTGCTGTGTCAGCTAAATATATTCAGTACTTTTTTAGGTTACCTGAGTATATTTTATCTATCTATCGGATGTTTCAAAACCTCAGCTGGGGCAGCCTGCAAGGATTATTAGGAATCCAGTGAATTTGTTGGATTTACTTTGTATGTTATTTTTTTTTAGTGAAATTTAGTGGCAACCGCAATAATTGTAGATAGTTATACATTTATGTTATGGACAGGTGAATCCTACTCGTGTTGAGTTGTGATATTGTAATCGGAAGCAAGAATGAAATAGAATAATGATTGATGAAATTATTCAGCATCTTCTCTTCACATAGTTGAAGTTCCCGATCTCTCTGACAAGCAACATGTCAAGGAATGGTAACAGAGTTATTTTTGTTAATGATTTGGAGGTAATATTTGTTATTAATCTGAAGTTCACAGAAGAGAAGCATTTTCTTGTGTTTTTGTGCTGTAGATCATACTTAAAAAATAAGTTATGTACTAATAATATGTTTCTCCCAATCGTGAAAAAGGGTAACTTTTTAATTGGATAATGTTGCTTCAGTTGGTATATCCAAGTCGTTCTATTGATCATAGGAATATGAAATGCTGATTATAGGATCAATGTTGTGCATAACGTTTACTGGGAAAAGCATAAAGTAGTTGCATATTGTAATCTACCTAAGCATTTGAGTGTATATATCATGTTTTCAATCTATTGTCGTATAGTTATACTTAAAGCTCCGGCAGTAAAATAATTAAAAGGAGACTTTTTGGCTGTGTGGGAAATAGTGATAAGATGTAGTGAATGTATCAATATACAATAAAATAATTTTTCACTTAAATTTTATTTGGAGTTATTTATATGCTGATTTACTATAGTTATATTACGATATATTGGGCGGTAAATGTATGTACAAGTATTGCCACAATGTTTATTAAATGCATAGATAACCATAAAGCCCATGGACTACTGTCTGTTGCTCGAAAACAAATTGTTTTTATTACCTTTAATTCATGTGATGGCAACTGTCTGAGGATATGATACAAGCGAAGTAGGAATTTACTATTCTAATGAAATGAATTCATGTAACATAGCAAGAGGATTTGCATACTTAACCAATATCAAATCCAAGTGAAGAAATTAAATCATCCTACAATTTCTACCATAAAGCAATGCTAGTATGTTTTGTTTGAAACGCAGCTTCATTTGTTGCTGTTTTTACAGGAGTTTATTGCATTAATGCAGCAATCGAATGATTTTTTCTCTACATATATACAGACATATGCGATGATAAAGCTTAAAATTATTCTTTTGAGGAATTTGGACTGCTAACAAGGATGGGATCAAGGGATGGGCAACCTTTTATCATCATAAGCTCGCATGTTTACTCAGTAAATGACAGAAAGCCACTCATCATTTACAACTTCCACAACTAAATAATATAACTTCGATACTCTTAGAGAAAACAAATCCTACGACTAAAGAAACTAAAACAGTATTCTTCTGTACTGTACTACTGTATTCTTCTTCTATCACTAGATGAGTAAAGTAATCGAAGTAACTATGGTAAACTTCATATATATAGATATATATAAGCAAAGGGCTTCAAGCTCTGCAAAACACCCAATTTAGCCCAAAGTTCCCAGGTTACCAATTTGGCACAAAATGAAACAGCTGTTGACATCCCATTCACTGAATATAATGCGTTACGAATAACATTAACACTACGAATAATTTTTCTGCCACATTGTTACCAAAAAAACGAATCGAAGTGATCCCAAAGAAGAGTTTTTATTGAGAATGACTCCCATGGCCTTCACTTTGCAGCAATAATCATTCACTGTCTTCGAAATCTCATAGTCATTACATCCTTAGTGAACGAGAATACCAATGATTACATAAGTTATCAAATTCATCCAATAATACCAATTTTATGCATAAAACATGGATTAATTCGATGTATACAACCGTAATGCAGAGACTCAATCATTGTATTATATTATTGGAAGTGATCCGTCTACTAATTCTATACTAAATCGCTTCAAAAAATATTTATTGATAATCATGCAAGAATATTTAAGCTGACGCTATCTTCTATTGATAATATTACGATTTAATGGAAATCATAACATTCGTAAGCTCGCCTAGCAGACTACATATACTCATCAATACGCATGCGCGTTGATGAGAATGTTGTCGAGCAAGTGAGTTGAATACGTAAATCATGCAACGCCGTTCCGAAGAAGCTCTCTCATTCCATGCGAACGTGGAATGAGAATTAAAATCGCACTTTCGGTGGAATTTTGATTCCATGCGTAATGAGACATCTTCTCCTGAATTCTGGGAGTGCTCATTCCATGCGTATCGGAAAGTTTCAAAATCGCAGCCCTGAAAATTTTGGTTAGCATGTCAAACTTGAAAGAAAAAAAAAAAGCTTTAGCATGTCTATGTTCTTTATTACTAATCACTCAAAAGAAAATTCTGATAGATTGTATTGACTTCCGAAGGAATTACGACCATCCCTGAATTGAAAGGACTTCAAACCATAAAAAGATGGAACAAGGCTGGATGGCTAAAGTCTTATTTCATTTATACTACTGTGATCCTTCAGTTAAAATTAATCTTTTGTTTGTTTACTCTATCAACAGTATAGATCCTGTGGCCTTACAAAAAACCATTAGCTATAATGATATGATTTATTTTCCCTCAGTAAGTATGGTAAAGTATGCTCTAAAGACATATAAAGAATAACCTCATCAAATTTTCACAAACAGTATGTTGTTATTCACAAGGAAGAAGAGGTAACTTAAGGCAAGGAAAGGAGATTATAGTGCTGCAGAATAATTTAATTCAACATAAGCCTGAAGTTTAATACCTTGATGACGTTGTATGCCACAATGGTATACAACGTTATTAATAAAGGCTAATTGCAAAGCTGTTTATCTTGAACCACCGTTAACCATAATTAATTAAAGATGAACTTCAATAATATTTTTTGCAGAAATAATTCTTTCTACCAGTTAAATAATTGTCTAACATCAAACAGTAATACATTATTTTTTCTTTTGAAACAATTCTAAAATTTCTATCGGTATAACTTTCACACTTTGTAGTAGGCAGAAGCTAATTCAAACTATAAATTTCTCTAATCAATCAAACACATTATCCTCACTTATACCAGAAAGTCTGCTAGAGGAGCCTATTGATTCACTTTCAAATATGACAAAACACAAGAAATTCAAAAACAATATCAGTGAAATTGAGATTAAAACTAGTGTATAGATATATCTTAAATAACAAGGACGGCTCATCCTATATCCAGTCTCAGCCTAATGCATTTATTGGAACAAAATTTTAGTGCACCACATCTTTGATTCAGCTCTCCTACAATTTAACTCAGAGCACCAGCATGAGAGATTCTGTCTACCCTAAGGCCCTCGTTTTAAAGATCAGATGCAGATTAATACTAAAATGTGATAGATTTAGAAAGTGGGCAACATAGATAAATTAATCCGGAAGCAGCAGGGTGTTTACACACCAAGGCCAATACAATAACATTGAATGAAAAAGCAACAGCATCAGAGAGACATCATGAAAGACATGAACTTAAAACCTAATGAGTAAAAGTGGTGTAGTAAAGAACGAAAAATGAAGTTAATTAAAACATAATGATGGATACAAATGTACTAGAAGTGCTCCTTCATGATTGAAACGTAATGGATCTAAAATAACTATATAATATTCTGTACCATCGTAGATCATTCACACGTTACAATATTTTTTCACTTATTAAAAATTCGGACGAATAAAAACATAAGAATGACAGGTCTTAATCCCAGTAAAATAAATAAAGTCATGTACGAAACGTTGAAAGATGATTTGCGAGACAATTTCGAAGCGATGTAACATAATTGCTAAATGGAATAATCTACGTGCGAAATTCTCGAAGGATATAACCATGATAACTGCGTAAAATTAATTTAGTTCCAAATTTCAGTCCACGGAAGTTGAACGAACTAATCTCAGAGGATTGAACTTTGTCAAATCCTCTGAAGTATCAAAGAACAGAATATCTGTAAGCCTTCGATACTTTTTAATGGCTAAATTATTCCTACGAAGAAATGCTTTAGAATACTAACGCATTTAACGTTCTACTCACTCATTGTCCTTATTTATGTAGATAGGAGGTATTCCCTTTTACTCTCCATCGCCGAGATCTCCATTGCCTGTTATGATGATGCACGGTGTTTTAACTGAATATATTATTTTACAGAGAGCACAGAATATAATCTTCCCAAAAATGACCATCTCTCTTAAAAGGCTGCAAGCGTCTTTACGGAGAATATCATAGATACTGACATTAATAAACATCTGCAGAATAGCAGTATTAATAAGAAAATTATACTGCATTTGAAACAGAATCATTCCTAAGATTTGCCGTAAATTTACCCAGACAATAAATGAGATTGGATAAATAATATACTAACTCGATTGCAAAGAATGTCAAATAATAATTTTAGAATAAATTATGCATGAGAAAAATTGTCTCAAAAAGCGTTTTTTAATCATTGTACTCGGACCTATCGAAAATCAGTGAATGAGTAACACTTCTTCTACCATGGATGAAATATTTTTTCCGTTATCAAAACCTTTATTTTTCATTCTCAGTGATCATAAAAGGAATTTTAATTCAAAAGAAGAGCATAATAACTCACCTTGACGATTTGCTGAGTTACTGAGCTGAAGTTATTGACCTTATTTCTCGAGTTAACAATCGGCAACTGAAATCAACATACATGCCCAACTTTCCAGGGATGCCAACTAAATCTTTTTTTTAATCTTTGAAAGGCAATTAAACTATTAAAGGCTTGGCTACAAAAAGATTTTCTTCTATTAAAATGGCGCATGATATTTGTATCACGCTGTTCTTCCACATATTGTCATGCAAAATTACATTAACATTTACGCAATTCAGTTTGCTGTATGTTTTAAATATCCCATGTTACATCAATCATAACCTTTCTCTTCAAGGAGAAAATTAAATCCTCGCAGAATGTCCCTACGAAGAATTTTTAACTATGAGAAATATCCGAAACATTCACAATTCATTCATTAAACTCAAATGAAACATTATATTTTAAACTTTTAAAAGGCTGTCAACCTGCATCTTGGAAACGATTCTATGGAAAATATCTTCTCCGGTGGCCAATGGAGAATTAGCGTTTTTGATTGCTTCGCATTCATTGATTTTAATTTAAAGAATTACTCTGCAAGTCGTATTCAGCAGAAAATTCCTGAATTAAATTTTGTTTTACATCGTTGCTGTGAGTGCGCTTGACCAGACAAAGTCTCCCGAATGGATTGGGGATATGTTCTGTCGGGAGGGCTCAACGGACAGAGCACCCGGCAATTGGGAGACCCGGGTTCGATTCCCGGTCCCCTGAGACTTTTTTCAAGTCCATGCTTCCTAGGGACTAATTCCTAATGACAATTTTCTGCAAAGGGATAAAGACTAATCTTAAACCATGAATAACAGTATGCGAAAGCTGTGTTACTCCGTAGCTTTAATTTCCGAACGTTTCGGACGAAGGCAAACCATAGCAATCGATGTTGTATCAGTACTTTGTTTCGATAGCAGTAGCACAAGGCCATGTACTGCTTGGTTCATCTTTGTTGATTTTATGTCGCTATTTTTATCGTCTTTTTTCATAATAACGTAAAAATTTTCCAAAGTCCTGTCAATTCAAAGTGATATCCATAAAATATCATAATTGCTGCATTATTGTTTTCTTAATCCCTGGAAAACAGCTCGCATATTCTTGAAGAGTTCATTATATACCTTTACAAAAGCTATAGATGATTCCTTATACTTTTAACTCCGCTGATATTTATTGCAATGAACATCTGCACGTGCCACAGCAATGGTCTTCCCGGTAAAATCTTCGTCCGACGAAATTTCTAACATTCATATCAGATACCTGAAGTACTGCTGAGAGAGAGACCGCTTTCAGAGTACTTCCTTGATTTCTGCCTGTAAGCCATTCAGTATTATTTTCAAAATTTTGTCGAAATTTAAATGAAGAATTCCTTTTCCTTAATATGATAAGTTATGGTGTGTGACACCACGAAATAGCCGTACATTACTAGAATTTTTACGTTCATCATAAAGTTAAGATTGGTTAAATTTCAAAATATGCGTTAAACATCCATTGTAAAGTTAAATGGGTTGACCTTTATTGGTAATGGGTGAAAGTAATATTCTTAGTGAATCTTACATAGGTTTTCATTATTACTTTAGAAAGTAGTAAAGGATTTGAATAACTTAAGCTTGAATGTTTATTACCGTATCGAAACAGGTCAAGTTTTATATGGTCGTCTTTCAGAAACATTTAATGTATTTCATTTTGTTGTTTAATAACTTATAAATTCATTTGGCATAAAGGCATTGGAAGCATGTACAAGTTACTTTCTCTTACCTGATATCTCAATACTCCACAGAATCTATTGTCTCTGCATAGGTGTAAGAAATGTAGGGTTGTACACAAGATAAAATTTGAGGAATCAAAGAAAAAACATAGTTACTACAATAGTTGTTAATTTAGTATAATAAGAAGGAAAATTAATTACATTCAGTAATGAAGATGTTGTAAAGTAGTCAAAGTGGGTTAACCACAATATTTGTTTACAGTCATGAGTTTCTCTGAGAAGTTATACCCTTATGTTGTACATTTATCTATATCAATATTAACAAACATATGCAGAAAATTGGACAGATATTAGAAGAAATATACTAAATAAAGAGAGGGAAAACTTTCAATGAGCATCCTTTTCAAAATGGAAAAGAGCAAGAATCTAACGTTCAAGTAAATTTGAAGTAATAACATATTATACAAGTGTCTGCCTTACCATACCTATTCATAATTCAATTTTTATACAAACGTTTAAGTATAGGCATTTTTGTATTCAAAACACCATTTATATTAGAAATCAATTATCTTCCCCATAATGATGTAGTTTTAGTAAGATAATCATATAGATATTTTCAAGTATGTATCACCATGCAATATTTAAAGGTAGTAATTATAATACAGAGAACTTGAGGTTTCCAAATAATTCCAATATTCAGGCAAATGCTAAGAAGTTGGATGAATCTAGAATCCTCGCATCCATTCATTTAAATATTCTCACTGCCAGGTGGATGAAGTCTCATCTGTGGAAGAGAAGGTAGCACAGTGAAGGTAGTACAGATGTTTGAAAAGGCATACATAATAGAAGAATGCAGTATTTTTATTACTCGGCACGAATGATTTTCAGTTGATATTTGTAGCTGAAAGAAAGCAAAATGAGAAGAGTGATGATTGAGTGAACAGGAGCAGGAATACTTTACCCTAACAGACCAAACCTCTAAAGTTAACATTAAAGAATGCAATAGAATAATCTACTATTGAGGTCTGTAGTCTTGTTAAACAATCAAAGCTCCCAAAATGTTAGTAACTTAGCTAGAGAAGCACAATTAGTAAAGAAAACAAGGAATGTTACGGATTGCACACACCTTTAATAAAAGCCATTCTAATAACTTCATACACACAATTGTATTGTACCAACAAATTTAATGTTATTACATCAATAAATATATATCTCTGAATTTGTTTATTAAGTTAAATAATCAAATCCCTTCAAATGGACTTGGAGAAGTTGTAAAGACAAATGGTAGCACCTTTTCAATAAATGAAACTATTCTAAAATATATATTCAGGGACTATTGATGTCATGTGAGAAAGGTAATGGAACAAGGGCAGTTAGTTGATTCCCTTTTACTCCAATTGCCACACAGGTAACATGTGCAAATTCATTCATTCCTGTGCAAGCATTTCTGTAGCTGAATCAGCATCCACAGGATCATCTGGTTTAATCAGCCTCTTCTGCAATGAAATATAACAAACACTAACATCAAAGCTTCCCAACAAATTGCAAGTTTTATTCTTGTCAAGATAAAAAAATCAATATTTTCCAACAAATCTTTTTTTCTTCCATCATTCAAACCACAAAACTAGCCACAACCACTTAGTCAAAGTCAATTTATTTCACCGGAAGTGTTACCTTCACCAATGCATATATTTCCTCTATTAAAATACCCTTTCACCTAATATCAAATTATTTTTGGTAAATGACAAATTATGAAACTTAGATTTTCATTAAAATGACTGCTTCATGAAGATGACAGTATATCTATAAAAACTTCCAATCTTCTTGATAACTATGCTAATATTGATATGATACTCTTTATCTTTAAGTTATGCAATGTTAACATTTAAATTTAAAATTTTCAGATGAAAATACAATATCATCTCAATATTATCATCAAAAATTAAACAAACAAAATTATTTGCATTGTTTTAGACAAAATATGCTCTTAAAAAGGATACTATCTATAGTTCCATTTTTCAGATGTAAAAATTTTTAAGTAATTACATTATGGCTAAACTCTTTCAACTTCCATACCTGTAGGTGAAAATGTTTGTTGGTAAGTGAGTGTAAAATTCAAGCTTTTTATATTCACGCCTTTAAAATCAAAATAAATAACATAATTAATATTAAAATATTCTTCTCTGGATTTTGTGATCTTAACTTTGATATTCTCAAAGGTTAGGAACAAGAACTTTAAGTATATTTTATTTGGAAAAGTGTATTATATCTTACAAAGACAAAAATTGACATCATGCATTAATTTTGTAAAATACCTTTAAAGTACATTCATACCAAAGTACCAATATTTTTGGCAAGTATGTACAACAGAGAGAGGGTCCATGGGGGTCCAGAACCCCTTAGGTCTACCTTGTGTATTAAAGAAGGAGTGGTGGAAAATTTGTGAATGAAGATGACAAGCAATTTGTTGGCAGAAGAAATTTTGATCCCCCCTTTAGGAATTTTAGGCTATGTCCTTGGAGTATAGGTACTTCAGGGGCGTAGTTACAGCTACACAGTTACTTCAGGAAAATCCTGGATAATGGATCCTGGTTTTGCAATTATTAGATATTATGAATATCACTCACAGTTCTAAACTCTACCAATTGTGATACCAAGATTTAGTTTATCAGTAATAGTGTTCATATAGGAAATATTTCTTATTTTATTTTTATTTAATGCTTAATTAATAGATTGTATGGTATTTTGTGTTATTGTAACATTCCTCAATTTAACAAACCTATACCCTTTTTCATTATATCCATTGTTAATCACTGAACTTTCTTGTCATATTCACACTGATAAATAAATAAACAATTTATTTCTCTTTCCTAAAAAAATGGCAAGCCAAAGAAAAAGAATAGCTACATTAGTCACAAATGTTCATCTATTTGAAAGATCTATATTGAAACATTCCTGAATTGAAATAATTAGAAATGACTTTAATGGAATAAAGATCAAAGCAACACAATGTTATCTGAGTCAAAGTATCCTAAGTTCCAAATGTTAAGCTATATCATGATTCTTTGTTACAAAAAAATTGCATCATTAGCAGAATTTGGATACCACTTTGCAGTGAACTTTTGTTAATAGACAAGAATATCATGACAAAGAAGAGATCAAATACTTAATAGACCTATGCAGTTTTCAATATTTATTTACAATTCTTAAAACACTACTCTTAATTAAGATACTGTATGATTTAAATATTTTTAAAGAGCATATTAAGTAAAGTATAATACTTTCAATTTAGAAAACACACTTGATATTTTAATTTATTTGTGTGATCCAACAAGTGAGTTTCCTTGATAGATTTTAAGTGCAGCATTTGATATCAATAATTTTTTTAATGAAACTAAGTTTTATGATATTCTAAATCCTCTACCTCATCTACCCCTCCCCCCAATCTGAAAATAACAGAGGTATGATCATTAATCCAATTCCCTCAACATTTTTTCCAAAATGATCACACATTTGAATTTGTACCCTTTCCTGTATACTCAGGTAAAAGGCTGTAGATTGGTCACTTTAGAAGTGATGTAAAATTTTAAAACATTCACATCGATTCAACTTAACTTATATTTTAACCCTTTGATTTCTGATTTTTAACTCCCATGGCACATTCCACAATTGTGTCTTGATAAATAATTAATTTAAATTTTATACTATATGAAAAAAGAATTCTTAATGTATACTTTAAACCACAAAAAAATTTAAATTTTTTCCTCCTCCACTTCTTTTAAAATATATGCATATAAGTCACAAAAATTTCTTTGACTATATAACAAAACTTTGAATTGAAACTGGTATTCTGTTTAATGAAGGTTTCTGAGCATCTAATTCATCTGTATTTCATCTTTTCCATGACTATCTTGATATGTAATATTATGAGATGAATTTGACAGGGTTCTAAAATAGTTGAAAGACCATAAAGCACAGGGAGTTAATGAGATTCTAGAAGGTTTAATATCTATCAGGAAAAAGGCCAAAGACTGCCTCTTTGATATGATCAGTGAAATGTACAACAAAGGAATAGTGCCAGATGATTTTGAAAAAATTAGTATAATATCCATTCACATTCAAGCAGATCACTGCACAGAAAAGTGAAGAGTATAGAACCCAAAGCCTGGTGTCACATGCTCCAAAGATACTGAAAAGAATAGTATATCACTAAATAGAAAAGAATATTGAAGAAAACCTGCAAGAGGACCAATTTAGCTTCAGAAGAAACTGTGGTACATACATACATGAGAGGCCATTCTGACTTTGAGACTAATAGTGGAAAAAATTATGTGACTCAAAAAAAGGTACTGATAGCCTTCATTGATATTAAAAAAGCCATTGACAATATCAATTGGAACATTTATCATAAAAGTAGATTATAAGGACAGGAGGATAATTCTCCATCTTTACCAGAGCCAGGAAGCCATCTTATGTATAGAACAAAAGCAAAATTCTCTAAAGGTATTAGGCAAGAGAATTCACAGAGGAGGCTGTCACTTTGTGGAATCTTGACATCATATCGTGGATAAGTAAAACTATGTATTTTTGTTGTTCAAAACTGTTCTTTTATTCAACAAATCCTTGTATTAGGCAAGGAAGCAGCCTATCCCCAATGATGTTCAATTTTGACATGGAACAATCAATGAAGTAATTTTGAATGAATTAAAAGTGAATGGAAAAAATCTGCACAAACTATCCAGTTTACAAATATTATAGCACTTTTAGCATACAGTGGCAATGATAAAAAAAAGCATTACGTGAAATAAATCAAATTTTTTAAAATAAGTGGGACATGAAAATTAATAGGAGCAAAACCAAAATAATGAAATGCACAAGAGGTGGACAACAGAAAGCCAAGGTATATTTGGAAGGAGAAAAACTTAAACTACTTTTAGCTACTTTTAAATATCTTGATAGCTGCATAACATCTGATGCACTGTGGATGTGACAAGCTGGGTAATACAAAACAAGCTTCTATCAAGAAGAAGTTTCTCTTGACATCCAAAAATGTCTCACTACAAACTCATAAGGAATTTATTAAAAGCTACATATGGAGTGTGTGCAGATACAGCTCAGAAATGTGGACTTTAAGAAAAGCAGAATAAATATGAGTTGAAATGTCATGCTGGAGAAGAGTAAAAAAACATTCATTGGACAGAGTTAGTTACCAACCTCGAGGTTCTGGAAAGAGTTGGAGAAAAATTAACACTGATACAATCTCTAAAAGAAGAAATAGATTGATTTGACACCTCTCAAGGCATTCATGGTGGATCACTACCTTAACGGAAGGAATGATGGAAGGATGAGTCTGAAGACCAAGACAGGAATACATGGATGAAATCATAGCAGGGAGGAGATACTCTGAAATCAAGAGATGAGCTTTGGGAAGGAAGAAATTGAATGCCCACCAACCTTAGGGTCGAGGAGAAGAAGAAGAAGTATGAATATGTATGTTTTGAGAGGCTGAATGTCATCAATCATGATGTGTGACTTATGGAAGTCACACATCATGATTGTATTTAAATTATTTATAACTTCCATCTTACCATGATCCTCTTCTTTTCTTTGCATGCAAATTCTGTCTCATCAATATCCTTGTAGCAATCACTCTTGTAATCTGCAGGCAATGGTAGTTTACCATCAAATTCACAGAGCTTAGTCAGGGGTCTTGCCTGGAAGATATAATGAAGTGAATGTTAGAAGTCTTCTTAGTTGCAAGGAGATGAATTACCATATGATATTATTGTGGCAGTTGCAAATAAAATGGTACCAAAGATAAATTTTGCTAAAGCAACAGTTGTTTTACTTCATAAAATTAATGAATTAAAAGATTGTTACTTGATCAGAAAATACAGAATGATGTCAAAATGGTATATATGGGGAATGTGTGTGGAAGTGGTAATGTTTGGGTAATATAGACTGAAAGAAAAGGACCATTGTAAAGAGGTATTTTATGCTAAGTAAAAGGAATTTTATCTATCATCCAATAAATTCTGATCAAATTTAGATTAATTTAGATAAATTATTTTAAAAATAACTGTCATAATAATGTTTCTACACATGATCTTCACCAGTCTCATCACCATGAAAGAAAATTCTTCAAAGTGTGTGTGTTTGCATTTACGTAGTGACAGTGAATAAGGAAGCATAACTGCACTATGTTCCTCCAACTTCAACTCTATATCATAATTGCTCATTCAAATTGAAATGTGTGGTTCCCTTAAACTTAAAATTAAAGTACATTATGCTACAAGAGAAATTAAAACTTAATCAGAGAAGATAACAGCTATCAGAGTTGTGATAACTAATACTCTCATTCATAATAATAATGAAATTATTTAAGTATATGATGATGCTGAGAACCATGCATATTAAAATGGGAAAGACAAAATTATTCAATAATAAGTCTAATTGAGAATATCAACAAATATCTGTTTACCTTAACAATCATTCCCTGCCCCCCTTTTCCTTTCCCACTTCCCAACCTTGTTGGCTTCTGTTGTGGGCAATAAAAGACATCTGGTGTGGCCTTGTCAAAAACAATTGACTTTCTCATCATACCATCACTCATGCCACTGATTATATCTGAGCAAAACAAGAGCTGGAAATCAAAGTTAACAAAGGTATATAAAATTTTAATGATCTACTTTTACCAAAAGGTTGTAATATGTGAGAACTCACCACCCCTAGGCAGACTAATGAAGGAACCAGTAGCCTTGCTGGAATAAAAATTACATAATGATTAAATATGGGTTTTGAAGACAAAGCATAATTTAAGCATGAATAAATGCATGGATAACTAAAGTAATTAATTTATAACAGTAATAAATAGTTCAATTTTGGCAGTGGATGGGATAGAAAAATTATTGCATCTGGTCGACAGGAAAAAAGTGCTGGGACCCAAAAGAATTTCATCACCAGTTATTCAGACACTGGCAAATGATCTTGCTCCACTTCCTTTTATATTTTATAGGAAAACTTTGGATGAGGGCATAGTACGAATGTTATGGAGACATAAGAGTGCATATTACTCCAGTTCCTAAAATAGGGTGTTCCTTGAAAACAGAGGACTACCGATAAGTACCTTTAACGTCAATTTTTTTAAAAACACCTTAGCATATTTTAGCGAGCTTAATAATTCATTCCCTAGGTGATAAGGGAGCAAGTAATCAATGCCAACTCAGTTTCTGTGCAGCTGGGTCATGCAAGACTCAGCCCTTTTTCTCAATGACGTAGTTAAAGCGGCTGATGGTGAGGATTAGAACTGACGACGTATTTCTAAATTTCCCAAAAGCTTTGATAGAGTATCCCATGCAAAACTAATGCATAAGTCGATGACTTACAGGATTGATGGAAAAGTTGTTGAATGGATAAAATCATTTCTCGGAAGCAGGTAGCAGCATGTCGTATTGGATAGAATTTTATCTGATGAGGTTTGCATCACATAGGGTTTTCCACATGGAAGTGAATTAGGACCGATTTGTTCCTAATCTACATTAAGGATTTAATGGATAATGTTAAGTGTAAAGTTATGCTATTTGCCAATGATACCATTATTTACAGAGAGGTCGTATCACAGGATGACATTAGTTGCTTACAGAACAATCTAAATGTTATTTTTATTTATTTTCATCTTCACTGCAATTTGGCCTTTTAGCCAGGTGGCACAGGATGGGTCAATGATTGGAAGCTCAACTGGAATGTAAAGAAGTGCATAGCTATGTCTTTTACACATTCTACCAATTTTAACTGTGCACCATATCATATTTCAGTTCGTGAGGCATCATTAACAGGGGAAAGTAGGGTATAACTGGATGGTTAGGTTGAAACCAGGTACCACCGTTCTGTCCTAGTTGAGATTTATGTATGCCATAAAGATTTTTGTCCTACTGACCACAGGTTCAATGCTAGGACAATTCGTATGGATGTATTTTCAGTAATTAGTTTAGGGTATTGCAGTTGGTGGATGGCAGGTGGAATGTTACAGGTGGTATATAATTCCTTAGTTAATCTATCTTACATTAAGCTTGCAGTATGCAAGCAACTTTTACTCGTATATATATATATATCTCCGGAGAAGAGTCTATATAAAGAGATATA
>KZ308791.1:831579-841925 GCA_000376725.2 Ladona fulva
TTGTTAGTATAGATAAATGTCTATTGTATGCAATAAAGATTTTTGCCCTGTGGGCCAAGGTTCAATGCTAGGACAAACCGTATGAACGTATTTTGAAAAATTCGTTTAGGGTATTGTAGTTGGTGGATGGCAGTCAGTTTACAGCAGGTGGAGTGTAGCAGGAGGTGGGTGTACAATGCCTAAGTTAATCTCTCTTACATTAAGCTTGCAGTATGCAAGCTACTTTCTCTCGTATCTTTATATACGCTTATACGCTTACTACTTCGCTCTTAAATTCGCTCAATGCATTCTTAAGGGAAAATGGCCGTTTTTGGGGCCTCCTAGAATCGATCCCATGATCCCAAGGATGGATGCCCGCTTTTTTCCATAGTGTCCAAACCCGGGACTTTACGGCAAAAAAATCGGCGGCTCCGTGAGGCACTTCCTTCTGCCTCGTCTCTAGTATCCCATATGTCATCATCATCATCATCATCAGCCATTTTCAATCCGACGTCGGATGTAGGCCTCTCCCAGCGCTTTCCTATTCTCTCTATTCTGAGTTTCTCGTTGCCATGTTACCCCTAAATACCGAATGATGTCTCTGTTCCATCGGTCCCTTGGTCTTCTNTATAGAGACATGCGTAAGCTAATCAAGGAAGAAGCTCATAACGAATTTCAGGAATATAGATCTAAAACCTTATTAGAATCATTAAGCGGCGATCAGAAAGAATTTTGGTCATATGTGCGTCAAACTCGTGGAGGTCAGTCTTCCGTGCCTAGCCTAATCAACGAGGAGGGAAAGTAAATATACCGCCTGCCAAACACCGCCGGTTATACACTTACAGCCGTACACCGACAGCCATACACCACCTGCCATACACTTACTGCCATAGATCGGCTGCCAAACACCACCTTCAATACACCACCTGCCATTCACCTACTGCCGTACACCGCCATCCATACACCAACTTCCATACACCGCCTGCCCTACACCGCATGCCATTCACCGCTAATAGGGAAGATAATATTACACCCACTGCCATACGCCAATGCATTTGCGGTAGATTCCAATCCTATTACGGCTTTGATGCTGCTCAATAAACTAATAATCAATTATCAAGGCAAAATCGAAACGGGAATTAGCTCAAAATATTATCCGAAATGTCTATAAATTCCTTATGGAGTAAAAATTAACGTGCCCTGGCATCGAACCAATGATTTAAATTAGAATTTCAATTTAGAAGTTCTTAAACATATATATGAATTAGACTGATTACTTCTATCGAATTTCCGAATTTTAACAATTTTGTTTTTCGGAAAGCATATTGAAAACAATTTTAAAAAGCCACTCCCGGTAAACCTTATGGGAGAAATTTGATACGTCCTGTCATCAAACCAAGTAAATTTCTGGTAGTATTCCATTATATTAGGGTTTTAAAATTTCTCTAGTAGCCATCGTTTGGGTTTGATGAAGAGATCGTATCGGGAAGTACCTCAAATTATTATCCGAGTTTCCTGGGAAAGTGGCCGTTTTTGGGGCCCCCTAGAATCGAACCCATGATGCGTAGAATGGAAGTCCGCTTTTTTCCTAGATGTCAAAACCCGGGACTTTACGGCAAAAAAAATCGGCGGCTCGAAAAGACACGAAAAATATGAGTTTTACTGAAAGCTCCATATGCAGCTTCATTTAATAATGGAATTTTTTCTTGTGACTCATGCTCATTTGCGCACGCTTACTCAATTTTTTAACGTCTGGGAACGCCGCGAACACCTGGAATGTCTTACTATGGATTGTAACACAAAGTTGGCTTCTCTATTCCTAATTCCAAAGGGAATTTATTATGGANAAGGCGAGGCAGAAGGAAGTGCCTCACGTAGCCGCCGATTTTTTTGCCGTAAAGTCCCGGGTTTGGACATCTAGGAAAAAAGCGGACTTCCGTTCTACGCAACATGGGTTCGATTCTAGGAGGCCACAAAAACGGCCATTTTCCCATAAGAATGCATTGAGCGCATTTTCCAAAATTCGTTTAGCGTACTTAGCGTGAAGATAGGACGTTGAAATTTACGGAATCGTTAGAAAATGATTTTATCTTCCGTTTGCCGCAAAAGATTTATTACTAGTGGCCCCAGGTTCGATGCTAGGTAAATTCTTAGTGCAAAACTTTCAGGAAATCATTTCGGGTATTTCTAGGTAATAGAATAGTTCAAGATAGAATGTTCAAGTTCACGTAATCGATAGAGCGCAGATACCTCTATAGTACACCTAGAGAAGTTTATCCTGTGGGTCCTTAGTTCGATGCTAGCGCAGTTTTTCTGTCTGAAGTTTATGGATTCATTTAGGGTATTGTTCGTTAAGATAGATACTTGAAATTCACGGTGTTGTTAGAGTAAATGATTGTCTATCGTATGCCGTAAAGCTTTCTGCCCTAAAGGCTCAGGTTCGATCCCAGGACCATTCGAATGACCGAATTTTCAAAAATTCGTTANACCTAGAGACTGCATTAACATCAATTTGAACTTTGGTAATGGCATCATTAAGTTCTTGCAAATGACAATGATAATAAATTTGAAGGTCGTCTGCATATAACATGTATTTACAATATTTTAAACATTTCGTTAGATCCAATATGTAAATTGAGAACAGGAGCGGGCCTAAGACAGACCCTTGAGGAACGCCCTGCGTAACAGACAGCCACAAGGCAAGTTACCGTGAGAATCCTTGACTGCTTGTTGTCGTTCATTCAAATATGATGCGAACCAGTTCAAAACAGAAGCAGAGAAGTTAAGGCTTTTCATTTTACTGAGTAGAAGAGCATGGTTAACCCGGTCGAAAGCCTTACTAAAATCGAAGAGTACAAGAATTGTTACCATGGATTGATCAATAGCTTTGCGAATATCATCTGTGACTTTTATGAGTGCAGACTGTGTACTAAAATTCTTGCGGAAACCAGATTGAAAGATATCAAATTTGTTGTTTTTAATAAGGTAATCAGTGATCTGATGATTAACTATACCCTCGAGAACTTTGGATAAGGTGCATAGTAAAGAAATAGGACGATAGTCGGCTGGAGAAGAGGGGGTTTTAGTTTTTTTTATTGGCAAGACTAAGGATGACTTCCATTGCGAAGGGAAAGTTGAAGACAGTAAGGAATGGTTAAAAATGTCTAGAATAACTGGCAGAAGTGAGCCACCGGCTTTAATAATGAGGTCGATAGAAATTCCATCGACACCCACAGAATTAGATGTATATACATACATATAGGATACTAAAGATGAGGCAGAAGGAGTTGCCTCACAGAGCTGCCGATTTTTTTGCCGTAAAGTCCCGGGTTTGGACATCTAGGAAAAAAGCGGACTTCCATTCTAGGCATCATGGGTTCGATTCTAGGAGACCCCAAAAACGGCCATTTTCCCATAAGAATGCATTGAGCGCATTTTCAAAAATTCGTTTAGCGTATTTAACTTAAAGATAGAACGTTGAAATTTACGGAGTAGTTAGAATGTATTTTTATCTTATTTTTGACGAAAGAGCTTTATACCTAATGGCCCCAGGTTCGATGCTAGGTACTTAGTGCAAAACATTCAAAACATCATTTCGGGTATTTCTAGGTAAGATAGAACGTTGAAATTCACGTCATCGATAGAGATCAGATACCTCTATAGTATACCTAAAGGATTTTACCCTGAGGGTCCTAATTTCGATGCTAGGGCAGTTTTTCCGTCTGAAGTTACTGAATTCATTTAGGGTATCTTCCGTTAAGATACATTCTTGAAATTCACGGCGTTGTTAGAATAGATGATTGTCTATCGTATGCCGTAAAGCTTTTTGCCCTAAAGGCCCAGGTTCGATCCCAGGACCATTCGAATTACCAAATTTTCAAAAATTCGTAATGGTATTTCCAGAGCAGGTAGAAGGTTGAAATTCGCTACATCTATAGAAGATAGGGATTTCTATCGTTAGCCGTAAGGGTATCTGTCCTAATAGACCCAGGTTCGATGCTAGGACAAATCGTATGGACGTATTTTGAATAATTTATTTACGTTTTGTAGTTGGTGGATGGCAGTCCGTTTATAGCAGGCGGAGTGTTGCAGGTGGTGTGTAATGCCTTTGTTAATCTATCTTACATTAAGCTTGCAGTATGCAAGCAACTTTTACTCNAGGCGGAGTGCTGCAGGTTGTGTGTAATACCTTAGTTAATCCATCTTACATTTAGCTTGCAGAATGCAAGCTGCTTTTACTCGTACAATTATAATTCAACACGAATATTTTTTTATATTTACCGTAACAATTAACTATCTGTCGTCTATTTCACATCATAGTATTTATTACTAATGATAGGAGGGATGAAAAAAACTGCAGTAAATTAGAGTATATTGGCGCTCCCAATAGCCAAGTGGGCAACGCGTTCGACTTCAATGAAAGCGGTCCCGGGTTCGATTCCCGGTGGGGGCCCACGTGCGAAATGACCAAAGCTGTCGAAGCACTTTTAACAATACTACTACTACTACTATAGTATATTCTTAAAAAACACAAACACATTTTCGCCCGCCAAGTGAAGTGGTAAGACCTTAAATCATTGAGCACCACTGCTTTAAAATATCAATAATTTTCCAATGAAATTACTATCATAATTATAATTTATTCTGCGTGCGTGATCTATAATTATTGTCCAGAATATTATCTAATAGTTATTAGATAATACAGTAGACTATGGGTGTAACAAGTTGTTACCGAATTATCTCCTTTGACTCTCAAGAGATGCTTCAGTCTTTCAGATGTACGGATCATAGACTATATCTCCAGCAATAACCAATGAGATCTCTACGCCTAAGATATGTGTTTTCCAGTCCTTCCTCTAAAAAGCAGATAGCGTGAAATATATTTGGTTGAAATAAAAGGACAATGGAATTTCACGCCCCCCCCCCCTCCATCTGCTGAACCTGAAAAGAAATCTCAGAAGCAAACTTCGGAATACTTTCCCTGCGTTCCGAAACGCAGATGTCAGCGAAGCACATAATCATTTTGCAGAGAAATAAAATCACTATAAATAGGAAACGGACTAATCGCTGTGAATAACTTAAGAGCAAGCGAGTGAGATATATTAGGAAAAATTACCTTTTTTCGAAAGTGAACTACTATTTAGCGAACTATCTGAAAGGATGCCGAGACCATAAGACGTGGCCTTCGATTCTAAAACCTTATATTTGAATAAAACACATATTAGGACAAAAACGATTCAAAAACTCTGAAATTAACTATTTAATATCGAGTATTCAGCGACTTACCTCCAATTATATCCTGGAGAAATAGCGTTTGATATTGGAACACTGCCGAGCATAAAAGAGTTACATGAATAAGACATTCCAATAAAAAGGAAATGAGACAGTCGCATACAAAACTTAGAAACAGACTTTTCATGGTAACAGTTTCTTCGTTTAGACTACTGTAAACTAAACAACATGTTCCTTTTTAATACTACGCATCACGAAAAGTACTATATTCCATAAAAAGGAAATTACTATAGAATTTATAGAGTACTTCCAATTTAAAGACCTCTTCTCGCTACATAAATATAGTACTACCTAAATATTAGTGAAAATGCAGACTTGAAAATCCCGTTGAAATCTATTTCTATTCTCATGACCTGTTGTTTCGAAGGTAGCACGCCTACACGCGATATTTCAACGGACGTCGAAATCTTTCGATCACAAAACCAAGCACGAATATCTTATCGAAGAAAACGAATAATAAAAGTCTGGAGGATAAGACGGAAATCCAGAACGAATTACGGCAAAGTAAAGAAACTCCACGACACAGCTGAGTTGGCGTCGGCCTCAGTTAATATTCTGGTGAGGATTAACTAACTCTCTTATTTCTTCCCGATAACACTCACCCATATCGTTGTTTCTGGTGAAGTCTGCTCAATCTTCAAAACACACTTCCGACCCCGAAGACAACCAAACGTCTTCTACCTCGACTCTCTACGGACTGAACCTCCTGCAGTAGTCGGCTCCAAGGACGAAAGAAAAAGTTTCAAAATGCGTCGTCCAATGAGTACGAGGGGAGGATGCGCCCACCTTTCTCTCGTCAGGTAATATCGATATGGTCACCGCTTCTTTGTGTCGGACTCTATAGTGATGGAAAAAATCGCAAAGGAAATGCGAGAAAAATGATCCCAAGACCCTCAAGTTCTTTCTCAAGGACTACTCCGACAGGTAGCGCTACCTGCGGAAGCGGAAATTAACGGAACTTTACGAGACCCGGTCGAGGCCTCAACAATCGAAAGTAATTTCACCACAACCGCCGAGCATGAAATGGGTTTTATTGTTTAAGTTTGTTTGTTGGTTTGTTGAGTGGCAATGTTCCCTGAAGGAGTGCATGTAGTCCGGGTTTTCTACCACGAGAGAAGTGTATCACTGCGCGTGTCCTTAAAGAAAACCTTTAGGAGGTGGTCATGCGAGTCGACCCACGTCTTTGAATCCAAAATGGAAGCAATGCGACCCACGTATCCATTGGGGCCGCTGACGCACTGGATTGACAGAATAAGTGGCGACAAAATGATCCCTCTGCAGATTCATCTCTGCCATCGCTTTCAGAACAGCCTTCCGGAATTGCCTTTACCAAACCAAAGGTTCTCATTATATGCATTACTTATTTATTGCAGCGTTTGCCGTTTCCTCATATTTTCTCCTATATTTGGATTTCCCGTTGACTTTCAACGGGGAAATCTCAGAAGAAAAGTCACGAGATAAGTAATTTAAGGCAAAGAAATGAACTCGTAGGAAAAAGGAGAGCATTTTTAATCTTTCGTACTTCCATGTCTATTTTCCTTCCGTCTAATTTGCCTTAACCACATTTCCGTGGTTAAAGCTCAAACGTTATTGTAAGAGACTCGGATGTCCAACCAAAAAAATCTCTTCCAGTTGATAATAAAATTATCAACTGGAAATAAAATTATAGTTTGAAACATTTTCTGGTTGCTAATCAAAGTTACCTGTATATTTTACTTTATATTATCTTCACAGCAGCTTAAACGTTTTTAAGATATTTTACATTGCTAAAGGAATAACAGAGGTAAAATAAACGTATCTATTCCTGAATGCATCGTAACGACTGATCCCGAAACAATTCTGAAAAGGGGCTCCCGGATAGCCAAGTGGGCAACGCGTTCGACTTCGGTGAAAGCGGTCCCGGGTTCAATTCCCGGTGGGGGCCTAAGTGCGAAATGACCTAAGCTGTCGAAGCACTATTTAACAATACAATTCTGAAAAGTTCAGGCTCTGGTCTGGCTTAAAAGCGAAAATTTCTTCCTCTGTTTGGGCCGGTGTAGGAGGACCGGAGCACTTAACCGGTAAGGAGCACTGTACAGTGAGCCGTACCTAAGGTAGCGTTCACTGTACAGTGAACCCTACCTGCTGGGCGATNTATATATACGAGTAAAAGTTGCTTGCATACTGCAAGCTTAATGTAAGATAGATTAACTAAGGCATTTTACACCTGCTACACTTCACCTGCTGTAAACGGACTGCCATCCACCAACTACAAAACCTAAACGAATTATTCAAAATACGTCAATACGATTTGTCCTAGCATCGAATCTGGGTCTATTGGGACAGATATTCTTCCGGCATACGATAGAAATCCCAATCTTCTATAGCTGTAGCGAATTTCAACTTTCTGCCTGCCCGGGAAATACCGTTATGAACTTTTGTAAATTTGGTCATTCGAATGGTCCTAAGATCGAACCTGGGCCTTTAACGGAAAAAGCTTTACGGCATACGATAGAGAATCATATATTCTAACAACACCGTGAATTGCAAGTTTCTATCTTAACGGAAAATACCCTAAATGAATTCAGTAACTTCAGACAGAAAAACTGCCCTAGCATCGAACGTAGGACCCACAGGGTAAAAAGCTTTAGGTATACTATAGAGGTGTTTGATTTCTATCGATGACGTGAATTTCAACGTTCTATCTTACCTAGATATACCTTAAATGATTTCCTGAAACTTTTGCACTAAGAATTTACCTAGCATCAAACCTGGGGCCATTAGGTATATAGCTCTTGTAAGAAACGGACGGTGAAATCATTTTCTAACGATTCCGTAAATTTCAACGTTCTATCTTCATGCTAAATACGTTAAACGAATTTTTTTAATATGCCCTCAATGCATTTAAATGGGAAAAGTACCGTTTTTGGGGCCTCATAGAATCGATCCCATGATCCCAAGGATGGATGCCCGCTTTTTTCCATAGTGTCCAAACCTGGGACTTTAAGGCAAAAAAATCGGCGGCTCTAATATACGATAGGTTTGGTAAGACATATATACACACCCTGTCATACGCTGCTGGGTATTTACGGCGTCTTACAGATCCTACATCAATGTATATACGTGTTTTATCTTCGCTTTTTACTATTACTATAGTTTCAAGAATAATTCATTGCAAAGAGTGCACTAAATAAAAAAAGCGCAACGGAACCATGCCGACGCGTCGGCTGCTTTAGAAAAAAATGAGAATCTGTTTACCTCAAAAGGCAACGCTTTTCACCCATCCCATAGGATTAAAGGAGGTTATCTCTGGGAAACCGAGATAAATGTGCGGACCAGATGTGTAATCTGCTTCAGATAAGCAATTAAATACCTTTAATTTCCCTGGTCCCTGGGAATTAAGTCCTTTGTATGTTTTACATCGACCTAGCGTCGAACCAACGATCATTTTGGAGCGGTCCTTTCAGTACGCGGAAGAGAATTACTTCCTGCACTTGCAGTTAAAATTTCAATTCCCTAGCTTTACGGGAAGTACCTGAAAAAAATTTCCGAAAAATGTAAGAAAACCCGTCCAATGTATTCTTATGGGAAAATAGCCGTATTTGGGGCTTCCTGGAATCGAACCCATGATGCCTAGGGTGGATGTCCGCTTCTTTCCTAGGTGTCCAAACCTTGGGCTTTACGGTGAAAAAATCGCCGGCTCAGTGAGGCAATTCCTTCTGCATCATCTTTTGTATCCTATATGTATCTCTTTATATAGACGCTTCTCCGGATATATATAGATACGAGTAAAAGTTGCTTGCATACTGCAAGCTTAATGTAAGATAGTTTAACTATGGCATTACATACCACCTGCAACAGTCCGCCATCCATACACTGAGTGAAATGCACCAACTACAATAACCTAAACGAATTATTCATAATACATGCATACGAAATGACCTAGCATCAAACCTGGGCCTATAAGGACACATATTCTTACAGCATACGATAGAAACCCCTATCTTCTATAGATGTAGTGAATTTCAACCTTCACCCTGAGCGGGAAATCCAGTCAGGATTTTTTGAAAATTTGGTCGTTTGAATGGTCCTGGGATCGAACCTGAGCCTTTAGGTCAAAAAGCTTTACGGCATACGATAGATAATCATGTATTCTAACAACTCCGTGAATTGCAAGTTTCTATCTTAAAGGAAAATACCCTAAATGAATTCATGAATTTCCGAGGGAAAAACTGCTCTAGCATCGAACTAAGGACACTCAGGGTAAAATGCCCTTGGTATACTATAGACGTGTTTGCGCTCTATCGACGACGTGAATTTGAACGTCCTATCTTACATGGAAGTAACCGAAATGATTTCTTGAAAGGTTTGCACTAAGAATTTACCTAGCATCGAACCTGGGGCCATCAGGGATGAATCTTTTGCGGCAAACCGAAGATAAAATCATTTTCTAACGATTCCGTAAATTTCAACGTTCTATCTTTACGTTAAGTACGCGAAATGAATTTTTGAAAATGCGCTCAATGCATTCTTATGGGAAAATGGCCCTTTTTGGTCCCCTCTAGAATCGAACCCATTATGCCTAGAATGGAAGTCCGCTTTTTTTCTAGATGTCCAAACCCGGGACTTCACGGCAAAAAAATCGGCGGCTCCGTAAGGCACTTTCTTCTGCCTCGCCTTTAGTATCCTATATGTATATACAGTCGAACCTCCCTATAACGACCACCCATGGCGTACCTCAAAATCGGTCGTTATAGGAGGTGGTCGCTATGGAGAGGTCAAGTGGGGGAGGGGAGGTGGGGGTTCAACGCGGCAAATTCAACATTTCATATAGTAAAAACAACCAAAAAAACATTTCTTTTCATTTTTTTTGCAGACTTAGGACTTCCCATTTAGGATGGGTATGTTTAAAAATGTTTTTTTGTTTGTTTCTTTAGCTTTACGCAGTTTTACCAATTCCCGTGCGAAAAGTGATTAATTAAAATAATCACTAATTTTCTTTTGCTTAGCATTATTTCTCTGCAATAAGATTTGATCTTCCAACCTGTCTTTAATATTTTGGAGAGACAGCAAACTTGCCGTGTCTTCCACAGTTC
>KZ308791.1:873729-887843 GCA_000376725.2 Ladona fulva
ATATATATATATATATATATAGTAAAACCCCGGTTTAACGTTCCCACATTTAGTGAAAAATAAAATTGGTCTTGAAAACATAAATGCTCAATTTAGTGCAAAACTGATTCACGAAAACTTTGCTGGTGCCTAGAAGTATTATATAACAGGTTGACAGTCTAAATTAGATTTTTTTCGGCTCATTTTTTGTTATTTCTATTTCGTTAGCTAAAAAAATTAGTAACGTTAACTGCGTTATTGTACTCTTTCATTAACATCCCGCCAATTTGCTTCCTAGGAAGTAAAGCTTATGATATAAGCACGCGAACATTAAATAGTGCAAGAAAACGTGATCTTGAAATGTCAACTTCATTCTGTGTTGCAATATTTATAAAGAACAATTTCCGAAAATTGCGAAGTGTAGCTTGTTTGGGGCCTTATAGGTTCAAAGATATCATACTTAATGACGATGTCTTTATTACTCTATAGAGAGATGGTTCTCATCCATACGCATAAAGGCGGTTTGCAGGGTATTTACGTAGATGTAGAAAATCAAAGAAGTGATCACTGTAGTGCTACAACGTCACTGTAATTTAGGCTAAAAAATATCGAGGTAACCTTTCCATCTAATTTCTTTTTAAATAAGTGCCATTTAAAAAGGCGTGTGAATGGTATCATTGCATAAATATGAGAAATCTAAGCCAGTTGAAAAATCTATGCTTCTTGTCTGAAAGCATCTTCGCGTATTTCTACGATCCCGATGACGTAATACATGTTTCTTCTGTTTACCTTATCAATGTCCCGGGCAAATGCAGCTATTAGTCTGTGGTCACTGCGTAATCCTATAGCATTCATAAAATAGAGTATTTTTACTTTTTAAATTCGATTGTTCAATAATTGAAAAAGTTGACAATTGCGGAAAAAGTGAAAATCATTCAAGAAGTGGAAAAGAACCCATGCACGCCCGCGATAGATAATGCGCGAAAATTCAATCTTGCGCCATCTTCACTGTTTTGTAGAATGAAGAATAAACATCAAATATTAGAAGAAGATGGGAAATTTGGATGTAAGGCTATTAAAAGGAAAAATATCAAAACATTACCATACAATCAAATGGAGAAGATATTGAATGTTTAAAGGAAAGTGCTCCGCAAATCTTCCCATCAATGGTATAGTGTTGAAAGAAAAAGCAATTCCGGTAGGAAATTAGTTAAGAATAGAAGACTTTAAGGATTTAAGTGGCTGGATAGACTTAAGAAGCGCCATGGACTTGAGTATAAAGGTGTTTCCGGTGAAAGTACCGGTGTCGGTGAAGGAACTGTTGTCTATTGGAAGAGAGAAACATTCATAAGGCATTTAAAAGGCTATCAGCCAAGAGATATTTTTAACTCCGATGAAACGTGCATTATTTCAACCTTCTCCCATCAAAAACTCTTACTAGCAGAGACAAAAAAATGGTGCCTAGAAAATTCATTATTAAAGACAGGATAACTGTAATTTTATGTGTAAATTCAGATGGTAGTGAAAAATTTAAACCTCTAATTATAGGTAAATTTGCCAAACCAAGGTGTTTCAAAAATGTCCGGACATTTCCATGTAGTTATACAAACAATAAAAATGTTTGGATGACAGCATCTGGGTCATTCCATCTCAAGTGGTCCAATTTTAGAGAAGTGCCCCACTCAACCATCACAGATTTCAATGAAATTTTGTTTGAACATTTACTCATATTTTCAATGAATATTAGCCAATTTTTTCATCCATTGATGCAATACTTGCTGAGATATAGTCATTTGTTTGACCCCCTACCACAGCCTTCTACAGAACGACATCGAGTTTTTATCAAATTTGAGACATTATCTCAGGAAATATTCCTTTTAGGGAAACAAAACTTGGTATTCTTACACAACCTTTGTAACTCTATCACACAAAATAATAAGCAAACTTTCGATCGAACTCCGTTTGCAGAAAATGTGGAGCAAAATCAGCCAAAAAAGTTGTTTAGAAAAAAATGAAAATTTGGTGACAGGAAACGCAACACCTGGGTTAGGAAGATGACAGGAGTGACAGACATCATAGATAAGGTAAGATCACTGAAATGGATGTGAGCAGGCCATGTTGCAAGGAGAAACGACAACAGATGGACATCAGCAGTTCTGAACTGGATACCAAGAGACGTCTATAAGTTAGGAATGCTGAGGCTAAATGAGACTGTTTTATTTTGTTAAAACTCAGAGTGTGTCATTGAGGAAAAAAGGAGACACCCATCGGCAGATTTAATATAGCTGCATCACTTTTTTGCATTCCTTCTGTTACTAAATTAAAAATAATTGACCTGATGTAATTTTTTACCACAAGTAGTGTGACGTTTAGCGCCTATGGGCTATTCGTTGCGCCCTTTTCGTTTCGGTTGCTATTCTTTGTAGCGCGCCGCATGGCGTTGTCGTCAGTAGGTTTAGGGAAGGGAGGGGGGTATGACGAGTATATATTCGGCTGCACGGGCCGATGGGGCCCCTTTTTTTTTCTTTTGGTTGGTCTTTTGGAGCAGTTCGTGAGGTCCATTGTAGGTTTTAGATAACGGGGGAGTCCCCAACAAGTTTTTCGTTTCTTTTTCTCCTTTTGACCCAGTAGGATTTTGTTTATCTCTCTATTTTCCTTATCCTTTCCTACCCCATTTTTTTCCTTCCTATTCCCAGTGATGATTCGTGTCTGTGAGCCATCGAGTGTAATGGTTCCGGCACGTTGACTGAGGGAATTACTACGAAATTTTTCCCCTTTTTTTTTCTTCTCTTTTTTTTTCTTCCGAGTACGGGCGGAGATCCCCCCCCCCATCTTCCCACCTTACCCGTACTGGCGCCCAGCTTTGTTCCCTGTTAGTTGCTTTGGTCGAACCCACGACGGAGCGTTCCCGGAGAAAACAAAAACGTTACATTTTTGGCGCCCAACGTGGGGCTCGAGAATTTAGAAGTTTCCAATATAGGGCTGAACCCGCTTCGATTGATTTACTTAGGAGCAACGTTGTTTCCTCAATCCCAGTCGAGTTTTCCTTTCCACGGCCCATCCTAAACCCCGTAGACAATTTCCCGACGGGCCTCGGGAAAAGAAGATTAGTACCTTGGAACCCTTTACCTTTGCTGGTCAGTAATGGAGGAGACGTCCGTGATTTCGGGGACAGCGTGGATTCAGGAGTTGTCCAAATCTCAGGCGATCGCATACTGCCAAAGGTTCGGGCTAGGATCCGAAGGTACGCTAGAGCAACTCCGTGATAAGTTGAGGAAATACTGCAAAGAACTTCCAAGAGATCTTACTCCAGTGGGGACGGAGGAAAGTAAGTCGCTCGGGGAGTCCATTCATCGCACGGAAGCCTCGACTGCTAGTAGTAGTATGCACAGGTCAAATGTCGGCGACCTCGCGAAGTTTGCAAATAGAAAAGGAATTTCTTTTTCGGGGGAGGAAAATGAGAGCGCGGTCTCCTTCCTCGAGGTATGTGAGGAATTTAAATCCTCTAACGGTGCGTCCGACGAAGACATGCTACGGCTTATCCCGGAACTGTTGACAGGGAAAGCGTTGCGTTGGTTCCGCGTAAACCGAGTTTTGTTCAGAACATTTGCGGAGTTAAAGGATGGTTTGAAGAAGGCCTATCGACCACTCGACTACGATATTCGGATGAGAAAGGATTTGTTCATTCGAACTCAGGGAATTGGGGAGAGAATTATCGACTTCATTACCTGTCTTTCCGCGATGAATAACCGTTTAAAGCGGCCCCTTAGCGAAGATGAACTGGTCGAATTGGCATGCGGTAATTTGAACCCTGAATATTTAGCCAAAATTCCTGTTCAATCTTTCGAATCTATGGAGGAGTTATTACTCTTCGGGCGTAGGGTCGAAGGACAAATCTCGAGAGCGGCCTCCTATCAACGACCGCCAAGGCCGTCTGATATGGCTGAGCCGGAATTTGGTTATATTGCAAGCCTTCCTAAGGAGAATCATTCCGTTCTGATAGCGTCATCGACCGCCGCTAGCGACCACGAAGTGATAGCGAAGAGATGTTGGAATTGCGGAACATCCGGTCACTTCTTTCGCGATTGTAAAGCTACGCTCTCGCGATTTTGCCACCGCTGCGGGAGAAAAGGAAAATTAGTCCAAAATTGTGGATGTTCGGAAAACTTAGACGGGGCGTCTTCGAACCGGGCCTAAGGCGTCCCACGCGAATCTTTAAGCCGCCCGTAATAGAAAATAATTGGGATGAGTGGCTGAAAACTGTTAGGAACTTCATGTCCCATCCCACCTCCTCGGCACGTCCTGCTGAACCGAAAAGAATTTTTATTGAAATCGACATCTATGGGAAAAAGTGGCCTGCGCTTCTAGACTCGGGAGCTACCCGCTCCGTTCTCAATGCAACGATGGAAAGGTGGCTAGAGGGCCGCAACGTGCGAATGCACGCCAGCCCTACTCAATTAGAAATGGCCGACGGACGAAAGACTTGGATATCTAAAGGTGTAACATTGCCTGTGCAATTGGGTAAGAAGGTCTCCCTTATCCGGTTCGATATTTTGCCCGGCTTGCCCCATAGTGTAGTGTTAGGAACTGACTTCTTGCGCAAGATGAAAGTGAGATTGGATTTTTCTTATCGCTCAGCTATTCTCATTGATGGTGAAGAGGTGTCGATTCTTTCGTCGGGGGGTTCCCCCTCAGAATTTCACGCGGGTCTCGTAGAAATAGCAGCCGATAGTAACCTCACGCCTGATGAAGATTTGGTTTTAATGAAGTTTTTAGATAGGGAATTAAAGTTATTTGAAATTGTCCCAGGCAAGACGAACGTAGTGAAACACAAAATTATTATGGAGAATGATACTCCGATCAAGCAGAGATACTACCCGGTCTCTCCGATTATACAGGAAATGATTGATAGGCAAGTCGATGAGATGTTGGCCAACGGAGTGGTTGAACCGTCGAATAGTTCTTGGTCTTCACCCGTCCTCCTAGTCCCAAAAAGGGATGGCTCGAAGCGCTTCGTCGTAGATTTCCGAAAGGTAAATAGCATGAGCAAAAAGGACGCATACCCACTTCCATACATTTCCAATATTCTGAGTAAACTTAGGGACGGAAAGTTTATATCTACCATCGATCTCGAGAAGGGATATTGGCAGGTAGAATTAGACGATGAGAGCAAGGAAGTTACCGCATTTACGATCCCTGGGCGCGGTTTATTTCACTTTAATGTAATGCCTTTCGGCTTGCATAGCGCAGGGGCTACGTTCCAGCGCCTTATGGATAAGGTACTTGGTGCGGCACTGGAGCCTCATACTTTTGCGTATTTGGACGATGTTGTCGTCGTCAGTCGATCGTTTGACGAACATCTTTTACATTTGAGTGAGGTTTTTGAAAGATTGCGGGCAGCTGGTCTAAAAATTAATACGGAGAAGTGTCACTTTGCGAAAGCTCGACTCAGGTTCCTAGGATATATCGTAGGGAATGGTGAGCTAGAAATGGATCCGGAAAAGATTTCCGCGGTCCTCGAATATCCGTCCCCCACGAATATTACGGAGCTTCGTAGGTTCTTAGGTTTTGTGGGGTGGTACCGGCGATTCATTCACAACTTTGCGACTATAGCCTCTCCTTTAACTGATTTACTTAAGGGTAAGAATAGAAAATTCCGTTGGCAGCCTGAGCACGAAGAATCGTTCCTCAGGTTAAAAGAACGTCTCGTTACCGCTCCGATTTTATCTTGTCCACACTTTGACGTTCCTTTTTCTATCGAATGTGATGCATCGGGAGTCGGGATAGGGGCCGTGCTGACGCAAAAGATTAGCGGTAAGAGCCGCGTTGTCGCCTATTGCTCTCGCACTCTGTCCCCAGCCGAGCGTAACTACAGTGTCACGGAGCGAGAGTGCCTCGCGGTGCTATTCGCTATTAACAAATTTAAACCCTACGTGGAGGGCTATCGTTTTTCCGTGATAACTGATCACGCGTCGCTGAAATGGTTAGCGAATTTTAATAACCCTCAAGGTAGGTTAGCTAGGTGGATTTCCCAACTCCAGCAGTATGACTGTGAGATCATTCACCGTAAAGGTGGCTTTCATGTGGTTCCTGATGCCTTGTCTAGAGTTGGGCTTGTCCAGGAGGTTGCTGATGTGGCTCAAACCTCAGAGAATCTGTGGTACGATCAACTTCGTGAAAAGGCCGAAACAAGTCCGGCGGATTATCCGTACTTACGTATCGTGGGTAACGTTCTGTATTACAGAAAGGCAGATGGCGACTGGAAAATCGCAGTACCACCCGCGGAGCGTAACAAAATTTTGGAGGCCAACCACGACGCCCCTCGAGGTGGGCACATGGGTTTTTTTAAAACTTTTAAAAGAATTCGAGATGCATATTGGTGGCCGTCTTTGAGGAAAGACGTAAAGGAATTCGTCCGTTCTTGCCGGACTTGCCAACGCTTCAAGGTTGAGCA
The DNA here is from genome assembly GCA_000376725.2 of Ladona fulva. Taxonomy (NCBI): domain Eukaryota; kingdom Metazoa; phylum Arthropoda; class Insecta; order Odonata; family Libellulidae; genus Ladona; species Ladona fulva. The sequence goes on from KZ308791.1 coordinate 880,163, forward strand.
GGCGAAACCTGTAGGTTTAATGAGGCCACGCGATTCGTTGTTGCCATGGACTATAGTGGCGTCTGATATAATTGGTCCTTTGCCTCGCTCTCTCAAGGGGAATCGGTTCCTCTTGGTGTTTTTGGATATCGGTACGCGCTGGCCCGAGGCGATTCCCTTGCGCACCATCAAGGCGACGCACGTGGCTCAGTATTTTCGCACCGAAGTCATCAACCGATGGGGTTGTCCAGAAATTCTGCTTACCGACAACGGTCCGCAGTATATTAGTAGGACACTTAAAAAAATGTGTCAAATGTTCAATGTTCAGCTCCGTCATACGGCACCATACTCGCCCCAGGCCAATCCTTGCGAGCGACTGAACAGATCCCTCAAAACTATGCTGTCCATCTATTGCGAAGGATCTCAAAGGAAATGGGACGAAAATATTTCTGATCTGTTATTTGCTTTACGTTCCTCTGTGTCGGAGTCGACAGGGTTTACGCCGGCGGAACTGAATTTCGGGAGACAGCTCAGGAAGCCCGATGACCTGTACCGTGACGTGGACTCGGGTGGGTTGACGCCATTCGACCCGCGTGATTATGTGGATAAGCTGCGCAAATCGCTCCACGAGATGATGAAGAGGGCAGAAAAGTTTCAGGAAAAGGCTTCCGAGAGACAAGCGAAGTATTATAACCTGCGTAGGCGAAATTTAAGTCTCCCTGAGAATTCTTTGGTTTGGCGTCGGAATTTCCCCAGATCTGACGCTGGAGAATTCTGCGCCGCTAAATTAGAACCAAAGTTTATAGGCCCTTATGTGGTGGGAAAGAAGATTTCCCAGTCAGTGTACCAATTATTGACTCCCGACCGGAAATCGGCAGGGGACTGGCACGTAAAGGATCTTAAACCGGTCAACTGAAACGAAGGGCGTCGGTACATTGGTACTCTTGATTTTTTTTTCAAGTTCACATTTTCGTTCGATTGTTATTTTTCTTTAATTTTAAGGGAGGGGGGTTATGTGACGTTTAGCGCCTATGGGCTATTCGTTGCGCCCTTTTCGTTTCGGTTGCTATTCTTTGTAGCGCGCCGCATGGCGTTGTCGTCGGTAGGTTTAGGGAAGGGAGGGGGGTATGACGAGTATATATTCGGCTGCACGGGCCGATGGGGNCCGGGCCTAAGGCGTCCCACGCGAATCTTTAAGCCGCCCGTAATAGAAAATAATTGGGATGAGTGGCTGAAAACTGTTAGGAACTTCATGTCCCATCCCACCTCCTCGGCACGTCCTGCTGAACCGAAAAGAATTTTTATTGAAATCGACATCTATGGGAAAAAGTGGCCTGCGCTTCTAGACTCGGGAGCTACCCGCTCCGTTCTCAATGCAACGATGGAAAGGTGGCTAGAGGGCCGCAACGTGCGAATGCACGCCAGCCCTACTCAATTAGAAATGGCCGACGGACGAAAGACTTGGATATCTAAAGGTGTAACATTGCCTGTGCAATTGGGTAAGAAGGTCTCCCTTATCCGGTTCGATATTTTGCCCGGCTTGCCCCATAGTGTAGTGTTAGGAACTGACTTCTTGCGCAAGATGAAAGTGAGATTGGATTTTTCTTATCGCTCAGCTATTCTCATTGATGGTGAAGAGGTGTCGATTCTTTCGTCGGGGGGTTCCCCCTCAGAATTTCACGCGGGTCTCGTAGAAATAGCAGCCGATAGTAACCTCACGCCTGATGAAGATTTGGTTTTAATGAAGTTTTTAGATAGGGAATTAAAGTTATTTGAAATTGTCCCAGGCAAGACGAACGTAGTGAAACACAAAATTATTATGGAGAATGATACTCCGATCAAGCAGAGATACTACCCGGTCTCTCCGATTATACAGGAAATGATTGATAGGCAAGTCGATGAGATGTTGGCCAACGGAGTGGTTGAACCGTCGAATAGTTCTTGGTCTTCACCCGTCCTCCTAGTCCCAAAAAGGGATGGCTCGAAGCGCTTCGTCGTAGATTTCCGAAAGGTAAATAGCATGAGCAAAAAGGACGCATACCCACTTCCATACATTTCCAATATTCTGAGTAAACTTAGGGACGGAAAGTTTATATCAACCATCGACCTCGAGAAGGGATATTGGCAGGGAGAAATAGACGATGAGAGCAAGGAAGTTACCGCATTTACGATCCCTGGGCGCGGTTTATTTCACTTTAATGTAATGCCTTTCGGCTTGCATAGCGCAGGGGCTACGTTCCAGCGCCTTATGGATAAGGTACTTGGTGCGGCACTGGAGCCTCATACTTTTGCGTATTTGGACGATGTTGTCGTCGTCAGTCGATCGTTTGACGAACATCTTTTACATTTGAGTGAGGTTTTTGAAAGATTGCGGGCAGCTGGTCTAAAAATTAATACGGAGAAGTGTCACTTTGCGAAAGCTCGACTCAGGTTCCTAGGATATATCGTAGGGAATGGTGAGCTAGAAATGGATCCGGAAAAGATTTCCGCGGTCCTCGAATATCCGTCCCCCACGAATATTACGGAGCTTCGTAGGTTCTTAGGTTTTGTGGGGTGGTACCGGCGATTCATTCACAACTTTGCGACTATAGCCTCTCCTTTAACTGATTTACTTAAGGGTAAGAATAGAAAATTCCGTTGGCAGCCTGAGCACGAAGAATCGTTCCTCAGGTTAAAAGAACGTCTCGTTACCGCTCCGATTTTATCTTGTCCACACTTTGACGTTCCTTTTTCTATCGAATGTGATGCATCGGGAGTCGGGATAGGGGCCGTGCTGACGCAAAAGATTAGCGGTAAGAGCCGCGTTGTCGCCTATTGCTCTCGCACTCTGTCCCCAGCCGAGCGTAACTACAGTGTCACGGAGCGAGAGTGCCTCGCGGTGCTATTCGCTATTAACAAATTTAAACCCTACGTGGAGGGCTATCGTTTTTCCGTGATAACTGATCACGCGTCGCTGAAATGGTTAGCGAATTTTAATAACCCTCAAGGTAGGTTAGCTAGGTGGATTTCCCAACTCCAGCAGTATGACTGTGAGATCATTCACCGTAAAGGTGGCTTTCATGTGGTTCCTGATGCCTTGTCTAGAGTTGGGCTTGTCCAGGAGGCTGCTGAGGTGGCTCAAACCTCAGAGAATCTGTGGTACGATCAACTTCGTGAAAAGGCCGAAACAAGTACGGCGGATTATCCGTACTTACGTATCGTGGGTAACGTTCTGTATTACAGAAAGGCAGATGGCGACTGGAAAATCGCAGTACCACCCGCGGAGCGTAACAAAATTTTGGAGGCCAACCACGACGCCCCTCGAGGTGGGCACATGGGTTTTTTTAAAACTTTTAAAAGAATTCGAGATGCATATTGGTGGCCGTCTTTGAGGAAAGACGTAAAGGAATTCGTCCGTTCTTGCCGGACTTGCCAACGCTTCAAGGTTGAGCAGGCGAAACCTGTAGGTTTAATGAGGCCACGCGATTCGTTGTTGCCATGGACTATAGTGGCGTCTGATATAATTGGTCCTTTGCCTCGCTCTCTCAAGGGGAATCGGTTCCTCTTGGTGTTTTTGGATATCGGTACGCGCTGGCCCGAGGCGATTCCCTTGCGCACCATCAAGGCGACGCACGTGGCTCAGTATTTTCGCACCGAAGTCATCAACCGATGGGGTTGTCCAGAAATTCTGCTTACCGACAACGGTCCGCAGTATATTAGTAGGACACTTAAAAAAATGTGTCAAATGTTCAATGTTCAGCTCCGTCATACGGCACCATACTCGCCCCAGGCCAATCCTTGCGAGCGACTGAACAGATCCCTCAAAACTATGCTGTCCATCTATTGCGAAGGATCTCAAAGGAAATGGGACGAAAATATTTCTGATCTGTTATTTGCTTTACGTTCCTCTGTGTCGGAGTCGACAGGGTTTACGCCGGCGGAACTGAATTTCGGGAGACAGCTCAGGAAGCCCGATGACCTGTACCGTGACGTGGACTCGGGTGGGTTGACGCCATTCGACCCGCGTGATTATGTGGATAAGCTGCGCAAATCGCTCCACGAGATGATGAAGAGGGCAGAAAAGGCTCAGGAAAAGGCTTCCGAGAGACAAGCGAAGTATTATAACCTGCGTAGGCGAAATTTAAGTCTCCCTGAGAATTCTTTGGTTTGGCGTCGGAATTTCCCCAGATCTGACGCTGGAGAATTCTGCGCCGCTAAATTAGAACCAAAGTTTATAGGCCCTTATGTGGTGGGAAAGAAGATTTCCCAGTCAGTGTACCAATTATTGACTCCCGACCGGAAATCGGCAGGGGACTGGCACGTAAAGGATCTTAAACCGGTCAACTGAAACGAAGGGCGTCGGTACATTGGTACTCTTGATTTTTTTTTCAAGTTCACATTTTCGTTCGATTGTTATTTTTCTTTAATTTTTAGGGAGGGGGTTATGTGACGTTTAGCGCCTATGGGCTATTCGTTGCGCCCTTTTCGTTTCGGTTGCTATTCTTTGTAGCGCGCCGCATGGCGTTGTCGTCGGTAGGTTTAGGGAAGGGAGGGGGGTATGACGAGTATATATTCGGCTGCACGGGCCGATGGGGCCCCTTTTTTTTCTTTTGGTTGGTCTTTTGGAGCAGTTCGTGAGGTCCATTGTAGGTTTTAGATAACGGGGGAGTCCCCAACAAGTTTTTCGTTTCTTTTTCTCCTTTTGACCCAGTAGGATTTTGTTTATCTCTCTATTTTCCTTATCCTTTCCTACTCCATTTTTTTTCCCTTCCTATTCCCAGTGATGATTCGTGTCTGTGAGCCATCGAGTGTAATGGTTCCGGCACGTTGACTGAGGGAATTACTACGAAATTTTTCCCCTTTTCTTTTTTTCTTCTCTTTTTTTTTCTTCCGAGTACGGGCGGAGATCCCCCCCCCATCTTCCCACCTTACCCGTACTGGCGCCCAGCTTTGTTCCCTGTTAGTTGCTTTGGTCGAACCCACGACGGAGCGTTCCCGGAGAAAACAAAAACGTTACAGTAGGAAAAGTTGGAACTTAAATCTGTGGGCAGTAATCAGAAAAAAATCTTAATTTTGTGATTTCATTAAAACTTGGGGTTGAAATTAAAATATGATATTAGACGACACGTTTCTAAAGTGTAAAGCTCAAAAATTATGTTGTTTCATTTGTTTTAGTGGTCTTAAAATAAAGGACGCCCATTTTAACAAATATTAGCTAAGAAAACCTTTGAAGAGCAAAAGAAGGAAAAAAATTCAAGAATAGCATCTGTAAAAATTGGTAGTACAATTGGATTCGCTCTTATCGTAAATTCATTAAATTTGATTAAGCTATTAAATTTAATTAGAGATAGTGATATATAGTTGGTGGCAATTACATCCAGAAATCTTGGATAAAGATGCAATACAGGTCATAAGGTGGCTTGTAGAGCTGCTAGAAAAAATTCAGGATCCAGAGTGTCACATGTATTTCAATAAAGTCGCTAGACAAACTATGAAAGTAGCCAAAACTTCTTTGAAATCAGAAAAAAATATCCCTTGAAAGTAGTTAAAAATATAAAGGCTCAAATTTGCTTTTAGAAATATAATATCAGATCAGATATTACAAATAGAAGCTATGAATTTTAAATCATTAGCATATGAAGTCAATGCTATAAGCATTTTTACATTGATCAAACGTGTTATGCTAAGAAAATGAAGAGAAAGGCTTTCTTCACAGAAGATGCAGGTGCGATATGCCTCTAAACAGAAAAAATTAGTGGCTAAAAGAGGGAAAATCACTAGATCATAAATTCACATGGTTAATGATGCAGCACACACAGAGTCAAAAGTAACCCCTATTGGGATGCATTTCTTTACAGCCATGATTGCAATCATGAACCACGTTCAAGGAGGACATAAAATTGCCAAAAATCTTTATTTCTTCAGAGCGAATATCGATAGACTGGTGTTTGGGATGTCATGTCTTATCGGTGTGCAGGATAGATGACCTGGTGGTGGGAGTATCGGATAGTGAAGAGGTCCTCTCTAAGAACTGCAGGAAGTCCTCAACACCATCCCCAGGTTCTTCATCTCTCTGCTTTCCCTCTCCATCGCCAGATGTGTCTCTGCACAGCTGACAACAGCACACCGAATGAGAACAGAAAGCGGTCGTTGAAGTCGCCCTAAACACACAAATGCATCAGGTAATTAATAATTGGAATTCCAATCTATGGGTAATCCGATAGGATGAGTTTAAAGCAGGGGTGAGTCCACTGACTGCATGTGGACTAATCAGCGATCTTTCTGGTGCATGCAGAACATCCCATAAATTAGCTATTGAGGCGTAATTAAGAAAATGAAATATGGAAGTAGCAGTAATTTTAAAAGTGCTTCGGTCATTTCGAACTTAGCCCCCACTGGGAATCGAGCCACTTTAATCACAATCGATTGTGTTACTATCCCAAGGCCCAAATTAAATATGTTTTCCTAAATTTGGTGACGGTAATTACCCTTCATTACTATGTGTTACTTTTGGAAAATTAATTTAGATGCTTTAAAAATGAAATGGCCTTTAGAGGACCCTGGAGAGCTCATTGATTGCTTAGAATTACACAAGAAATAAAAGAATGAGGACAGCAAGAAATATAATGAATGTGTGCATATTTTAGAATGCTTTACTCATCCTCAACAGCCACTTACTGTTGCCTCATTAATTTTGATCTACTTGAGACAAGTGACTGAGACTAAGCGCGCAATGCTTAGTTAATTCTTGTGTGAGATTTACATTCGATGTGAGGAAAACCAAACATATTAGTCCATATATAAATGAATTAGGTTGGCTGAGGACTCTCTTAAGATGAAAACACCTTTTGGGTTCATTCATTTAATACATGTTCAAAAATGAAAGACCCAACTATTTACTTGAGAATTTTAAATGTAGACCCTCACTCAGCTACTGCATAAACACAAGGACCCCTGATAATAATTTCTACTATCCCTCACATAAAACTACCACTATCAAAAGATCTTACATTGTCTCTGCCATTATTCTTTGTAACTCTCTACCAAATAGTTTAAGAAATACGCGGAGTACACACCATTTTAAATACTCATTTTACACATGTCTTCAGACTAATATAGTGGTATATTGTAATTTAAATTGTATATATATTATATCATTCTAAACTGTATCATATAAATTTTTTTTAAACAAAAAGAAAAGAAACTTCATAAATTTCCACACTAATGGATTTTATTTTCTGACTGGTTTCGGCATAAAGGTTCGTCAGTTTCGGCCATCGTCAGGTCCTGACGATGGCCAAAACTGGTCGGAAAATAAAATCTAGTAACCTAGTTGAAGCATTTTTTATGAAAACTAAGACCTCTGACCTATATGTTATTGGAGTGAGGTATTAAATGACTGGATTACCTAACAACAGAAATGATTCAGGAAAATCCCTAAGGATATTTAGAGAGTAAAGAGGATAGACTAACCCTGACGAATGATTTAGATAACATTATGAAATGGTGCGATGACTGAAAATCACAACGAAATGTAGACAAATGTTCAGTAGTTAACTTCTTCGAAAGAAAATCTATTATTAAAGATTATCCGTACAGTCTCCGTGGGATAAACTTAAACTTATTAACAGTAGAGTCAGTGAAATATCTTGGAGTAACTCTCACGAATAACTTAACATGGAGTACTCACATCCATAATATATGCGGAAAAGCACTTAAAAAA
>KZ308791.1:901706-928719 GCA_000376725.2 Ladona fulva
TATATATATATATATATAGTTCCTCCACTTCTAAGCGGGGCAAAGGAGGCCCAGTGCTACCAGTATACCTCCTCAACCTCTGCCCTTTCCCTTTTGTATCGGACTTCCAGTCCTGACTGCACTGAAGATAAACATGAAATGTTGCCATTCTTGTAAAACAAAAGTTTCAAGTATGCGTTTCGATAGTTACCTTAATCCACTTCTCTACGGTTTTGGTGGCCCCTGTGCCACATGCATTAAGGTCGCTGGTCAATTCCGCCCACATTCTGTGCCTTGTGGCCGCTCCTTGGGCCACCAAAGAACTTGCCTTGAGCCAATGCAGGGTGCTCCTCCATGTGTTGTATCATTATATTTCTTTGATCGGGGACACCCTGTCATTGGCTCTTTTAATTGCTTCACTTACCTATTGAAAGTATATTAGTGAATTACTATAAATTTCCTGCACAGAATAATTGATATCAAATTCATCATAAGCAATTATTATGTTAAACTTAGGTTAGTAGACGATCCTGCACTCCATTCATGCTTATACAGTTTATGTAATAATTGAAACCAAAACCCTAATAAATACCGAATTAAAACCGAACTTTGTTTCAAGCATTCACGATATTTTAAATGAATGCTATTGAACGCGGAATTAGACACGAAGTGACTAATTCCGCTTAAATTCAATAGCGTTTCATTACTGAATATTTAAAATATCACACTTAAACTCAAAGCACCAATGTCTGATTGAACAATGGATATTTCACCAAATCAACAAGGCTCAGTCAAGGGTAAAATATACAATTTTGATACCACAAAATAGTATATATGAATACATAAAGAATTTACATTGACATCTTTCCGTACTAAACCTCCAAAAATAACAAGGAAAACGGGTAAGGGTGAAGTAGCACAAGATGGTACGCACCCAGGAAAAATCCCAAGGAAGAATGGACTTGAAAAAAGTCTGACTGGACCGGGAATCGAACCCGGGTCTCCCAATTGCCGGTCGGGTGCTCTGTCCGTTGACAGAACATTATTCCAAGCCAGTGTGGCCGGTGCTTCTGTGGAGCCACGACTGCGAACGATGCCACCATGTGGACGAAATCGCAACGTCCTTGTCCACAAAGTATGTATTTCAAGGCATTTTAGACTTATCCGAGCTTCCTTCACACTGTTACTGTACCCAAATGTTTTAAGAAACAAAGCGATGGTTATAAAAGGGATACTACTTATTGATTTGCCATCGATATTACTCAGCATGGACAATTTTCCGTTTTTTATGCAATATTATTACTCAGCACATTCTAGCTCATGCTGATATATTACATCCTGACAACAACTAAAATACCCGCAACATGTTTTGTGACGAGCCTCAATAAGATTACATTAAATATGGTAACGCTGGTATGATATTAAAAGTAATGTTTTAAGTTAATCAACAGCTAGCTTACCTTTCTGAGACATAGAGCCTACCACTTTGTCTGCTAGTAAATCAAAACTGGCGATGTCGTACGCTAGCAAAGAAATTTCATTGGCTGGAGACGGCGACGTCATCATTTCTTCCAAGAGTGGCTGAGTCACGTCGGAAAGCCTCTCGAATCGAACACCTGCTATTCGAAAAAGGTTACATGTTCGCACTTTCGGCACGATATTGGATACGGGTTCGAATTCGAACTCGTTCACGAATTCGATTCCGATTCATGTTTCGATTTAACAAAACAATCCCCAGGACGCTTGTCATCTTCAGCGTCCTCACGACCCTCCGTTTGTACCTTTAAACGCTCGTTTTTTCATTGAACATTAGTCAAAAGCACCATTTAACATTTCCAATGTGGTGCAGCACCATTTCTAATGCAGAATTTAATTCAAATTCTTTTTTCCGTTTTTGCCGCAAGTCAAAAAACGCCGATCGCAGTTAAACACGTGTAACATTTATTATTGCCAACAATATAAGTCTTTTTAAATTGCTGCCCTTGAAAATGAATGTCAGGGACATATGTACCAATACACAGAAGAAAAATTTTGACCATTGGAATTATATAGCCCGGGAAAATTAAATTTCCGTTTCTTTAACACACTTCGTATTAAGTAGAAAGTTTGTTAGTGTGGGTTATTATTATAAGTTAACTGTAGATTATTCTCCCTTCATCTCTTCGTTTATTTCGACGCTCCGGTGGGTTCTACCTTTTAGGGTTTTCTGTTACAGTTTTCTTTCTTACAGAGTTCTATACTGCTGAAATGTTGCAGTGTCAGATATGTGGGTGAGGGTTGCTCTTCACTTGGAATAAAAATATTCTTAACTTTTCTTATGGAATCACGAAGAGCTCCGACCTTTGTAAAATTTGGTTGGTTCCCCTTCTTCGTCCTCAATCAATTCTAGCTCTTCTGGCGCAGGAGCGTCTGCATGTACACATAGGAGTACTAAAACACCGAGGCCCAGTTACACGAACCCCGTATCACATATCCTTAATTTCATCTCCTCTACCATGAAATAATTTTTCGTTCGGCGGAGCAACTATTGTGGTATCTCTTTCTCACAAGGGAGTGGTGGTAACGACAGAAATACGAGTACGTCGGCGACTCTCGTGGAAATTATGATTCCTTTAGAACAGCTTTCAATCGCAAGAGACGCAACTCTTCTGCAGCTGCACAAGTCGTTCGTCACTTCGAAAGCGCGTGTGATGTTACAGGGAACAACAATACCCTTTCAGTCACTGTTATAACACTTTGTTAAGAGGCGAAGAGCCACAATAAGAATATGTCACAGGATATCTTAACGGAAGACTTTTGAGGAGTAACTTGATACCAGGCAGGCGTTCTAGATTAAAGCGTCCTTGTTTAGAACATAAATGCTCTTATGAATGTTTCACGTAACGATAAGAACCGAAAGGAACGCGAGAGGAATCACGTCAATATCCACGGCGGGTAACTGCGTACATACATACAAACATATATGAAAAAGTCATTGTACAAGAGAGCGGGAATAGGTATTTTCCAAATTAACTTTTCATTGAGCACAACCTTCGATTAGAATATTTCCAAAAGAATGTCAACATCAGAAGATCCTAATTCGACTGTAATTTTTTATGAAATGTAACGGTTGGAAATGAAAGAAACATCCTTTACAACGTATACAAACAAGCACGATTTATGTTTATGCCTGACAAGCCAAAACGATGTTCCGGTTAAATTTGAGATCTATTTGAGACATCGGTTAAATTTGAGACATTGGTTAAGATGCTATCGAAGTTGAAGCAATGCCTTAATAACGAAAAAGGCTACGAGGTGTGTACATACGATGATGGCAAATATGGCAATGTAAATATTCATGCGAACCGTAGAGCGAATATTCAGCTTTTCCTCTCATCTAAAAACTCTTCCTTCAAGTGTTGTAACTATGAAGTACAAGAGTTACTTCATAGTTAAAACGCACTGTTGTAACATGACCTCAGCATCGCGTGTCTGCCTTGAGAGAGAATTCCGTTCGACTAGGAGCAAGCTCTTGTTGATGTTGACTTTATTGGTTGCTATCTCAGGAACTGTTTACGTTTGATAAGCTTTGTTGACGATATTTCCTAGCGCCGATACCGTTAATTTCTACAAGGAGGCTCATAAGTAGGTTTGCCATATTCTTAAGGTAAGCAACCAGAACTTGACTACTTTTGAAGTGGGGTGAAACCAGGTCTATAACTCAAAACATGTTATTAGTTAATTTCATATTTCTCCAACGCACTCGAAGTATGCACAGCGTCGCAACTTCACGAAAGTTTGCGTTAAAATAATTTTTCTTATTGAAATCTACGTATTTTCCATTACATGCTTTCCGTTCTTTTTCGGAGTAATTCTTCAAACCGGACGACCGAAAAATTAACCGGGAACACGCCTAAAAACTGGGACATTCACGGTCGAAACGGGACGCGCGGCATGCCTACTTAAAAGGGACACATCTTCAATAAATAACGGAAAGGGAACTCCTTTAAATATAGAGTTCATAATGTTTTGCCGAAATGTTAAAGCCAAAATATGGAACACAACCCCATGCAGGTAGAGGTAACACTCTTTTACTGATATAGAAGAAGGGATATAAAAGGAATATATATCCCTTATACTCTTCCACGTTGAAAGTTGATTCTAATGTTCATAGGAAAATATTTTCTTCGTGACTTTGGGATGGAGCACCGCATGCAGGTTGATTTGATCCCAAAAAGGGGTGTTGCTCACGTGTTTCAAAATGGGTTTATAGCGAGCGAGAGATAAGGAAAGGGGAGAATTTTTGGAAGCCCTCGTCGCAAAAGCTTTTGCGTTTGAGCTTATCTCAACAGGATGTTTTCTAAAGAGACGTCTTCAATTGGAATTTCGACAGGATGAATGACTTAATTTTTCTTCGAAAGGAAAACACTTCAGAATTTGACAACGCAAATAATTTCCCAGGTTTAAAAACATATGAGGACAAGTGAATGTTGAGCAGCGATGAACCAACTTTAGTGACCATGGCTAATAAGTAAACAATAATTCGTCAGGTGGATTTTGTAACTACCGTTGCCTTTCCTGAAATAACAGAAACATTCTTCATTTTTTTGCCTAAGAAATGTATGAATAACCAGCATATAATGCAATAACAGAGAACGTTTACTTACAGCATAACTTAAGAAATATAGCAGTTCTACATAATGCGAGCGCCAGAATGACCAAGAGAACGATAAACCAAATTAACCACAAAATATGAATCAAATACAGTGATGTGGCCAAAACCAACAAAAGGGCCTAACATGTTTAATTCCTGTGGACTTCGGACACATTTCGTGCGTAAAAACACATCGTCTTTCAGAAGAAGTTCCGTCATAGAAAAGGTTTCTACGGACGCTGAGAGAAACACACCACACGTTCGAGGCGACGTTGTTGTCTGGAGACTCCGCGAATGACTCCGAAAGGTCCGGTGAGCGGTGGAAGGTCGTGCGAAATTCGAACACTATGGAATTCGCCAATTACGGAAGGAGATATCGATGTTTACGATTGAACTTTCTTCCCCAATCAACTTGCTCCTACCATACGTAAATTCACCTATTAGACGTTGGCTTTTTTAAAAGATGTCTCTTCTTTTATCATTCCCTTAGCTCTCATAGTGTTTTCTTTCATTTAACTTCATATTTTAGTATTTTTTGTGATTCAATATATCTCAATTTCTCACTGTTGCTGAATACATATATTGTATAATTAGTATCTACATATATTGTAGAATTATGAACTCTGTACTGCCACTCTTTGATAGGATTGTTCCTACAGATTTTTTTCATTGGGGACCCATGATAATCAATCACATTATGAAATATTAAAAATATGTTATTATGTGGCTCGATGTTTCTGTAAATGGAGACATTTTCTCAGCAATATGAAAACATTCACTGAAAAGAGTAAATATTTACTTCCTTTTTGTTGGTAACCATTCATACCATTGCCAATGTTCCACAAATTATCTCCTGTAGAAGGGGTAAGAACACACTGAACCACATGTGTGTCCATGTCATTAACACACAGCATTTCTTTATACATATTTCATTTCTTCAAGAATTATTGATGTTACTAAAATACCTATTGTGTATCAATATTTAAACTATAAACCATGAAAGAATTTATCAGCACTAAGGACAATAGTTAATGCTAAAATTGGAAATATTTACTTTACTTAACTTGTTTGCCAATGGTACATGAATGAGGCCATTATGTATCACTCGTGGTTCACAGCATCGTGAACATGCAAAGAAGTTAAACTTGACTGATTTATAATTGCTTTACACTCCCTTTCCTAAAAGTAACAAGATTATGCATGGATTCTTTGATACCTTGTTACAGACTAATTAAATTTTTTAGTCATTCTAAAACATTGTTCTTAATCATTGAAAGAAATTCACAGGAAAGCCTCCAGTGTTTGTATTCCATGAAATAATTGAATATAATTCATGATTCAAAGTACAGAAATAGCATCTTGCCAGTTTCACTTTTCCTTTTCAAATTAAAAATCAAATCAGTACATGGATTAAGGAAAGGTTCAAATACTTCGCAGGATAAAGTCCTGCGGCTGATCCTAAAGGAATAACAAGTGTGAAAAATAGCAACATGACTGGGACTCAAACCCAGGTCTCCCACTTTCCGGGCAGGTATTCTAACCACTGAACTACCATGCCGTGTCTACCATGCATGGAATCACTATTTTTCACACTTGTTATTCCTTTGAAATCAGTACATGTTTAATGCAAGCTAAGGACAGATAAATAAGTGAAATCTCATAAATATACTAGAGTTCTTGTTTCATTATTGGTTAGTGATATAGGAGGTATTACATTCATAAATTACTGGATTCACTATAGTAATTTGGCATTGAAGAGTTGCAAATTGTCCCATTCTCAAACCAACATCATCATAAATTTTCTACCACTTGGTAGAGGAGACCCCACCAGCAACAAAGTTCCACCAGTTAAGCTCTCTAGGTCATAGGAACATGCAGGCCCTTCCACCATGACAAGCTTGTAGTACAGAGAAGCAAAACAACAAATTGTAATAAAAATCTAACCAGTCATTCACTATAGGGTCATTCCACGCCAAACCAAACAAAAAAAAATCACATTTTCGGATCTTCTTTAAACCCTGTCATAATGTTCATTGTGACCATAGAAGCATTTTTGCCATTTCCTAAACCAATAGTCTGAATAGTTACAAAATTATGGCTTGTGAAATTTTGCAAGGAAGTGCAGAAATAAGTGTGCGTATAACTCCCGTTCCTTAAAGAGTTCAAAACTTACTGAGCATTGCATATACTCGTTTTAAAGATCTAGAATAGATCCTTTATTTTATATGAAATTCAATTCCAATTCTATGAGACAATGTCTACTTTTAGGTAAATTAACTTTTAAAATTAATTTCAAACTAAAAAACCACCTCTTTTGTTCTGGAAAAAATATCACTGAAATGAGCAATAAATGTTCTTTGAATGTTGAAAATATACAAGTGGAACTCAAATGGAATGTTATATTTTAAAAAATATGATTTACCTTGGTGTCAAGACACAACACCGCTCGCTTCCTAATAGGGGCTAATGAGGTTTACAGATTTATCTGATTTTTATGAAGAACTCGTTTAAGGATATTTTTCAATAAAATTAGTAATTACAGTATTCATTGGCTTATACAACACATCACTGTTTAACCCTTTAAGTGTATCAAGGAAAAAAAGACCTGTTCCACTTGAGATGTCAAATATCCATGAAAAAATTAGTCTGAAATTACGTAAATTTTTGATCTCACTTCTTTATATGATAGGTATGCATGTATTTACAGTATTTTTGGCTCATGAGTAACTTCCGATAATGAGTATTTAGAGGATCTCCCTAGGGGGTATGCAACCTTGCACAAAAAATCTAAAATACACAATATTTCATTATATTCTTAATAAATCACTAAAAACTTATTTATTATCTGTTAAAACTTATGTTTAGANTTTAACCCTTTAAGTGTGTCAAGGAAAAAAAACACCTATTCCACTTGAGATGTCAAATATCCATGAAAAAATGAGTCTGAAATTAGGTAAATGTTTTGTTTTCACTTCTTTATATGATAGGTATTTTTGGCTCATTGGTAGCTTCCGATAACGAGTAATTAGAGGATCTCCCTAGTGGGTATGCAACCTTGCACAAAAAATCTAAAATACACAATATTTCATTATATTCTTAATAAATCACTAAAAACTTATTTATTATCTGTTAAAACTTATGTTTAGATTCTCTAGAACTTCCTTTCTTCCCACTATCCTGGACTGGTACTGTATAATTCAATTTTTATCAAGGTTTTTGCTGCGCCCCTGTTGTTTATGCATCCCTCTCCTCAATTTGTACTACAAATAGTTTAGCGGATTGGGGAGGATTGAAGCAGTGAAAAGACTTCTCAAGCTTTGAATTGAAAGTATATCTGATAAAAAACTGTCTGAGCAACTCCATTCCATTCCTAATTCCAATTTATCTGCGATTCTAAGAAACTGATGTCTTTATTATGCTTCTATAGTAACTAATTCATTAAATCCTGGTGTCTGGAAGAGCCAAAACTATTCTTGAAAGTAGAATGCAAGTAACGGTTTATGCTCTATCATGTACCAATTTCAACAGCTATGACAGGTTGTATCTCATCTGCCGAAACCTCTTTCCGTTGCAAAAACCTCGATCTTGGGAAAGGGATCCCATCTCAGCAATCCTACCTTTCGCATATCTATTTATTTCTTTGGCAGTAATTTCAAAAATTTCTTGGGAAAAACTTTAAAAGACATTCAACTGGGGAAAATTTTTCTAAGCCAATGACACTGAGCATTCCCTCAAAGTCAGGAATGGAAATCTATTCTAGACGTATGCCCCTGATGCTGGACTTGCCGCAGGATGAAATCTCTTTGCTTTTTTCTTCGTCGTCTTCAGACGATCCTGCTGATTCATCAGTTGAAGTCGGATCCATATTCAGAATCAGATTCTGGGAAAATTAAGTTTGTTTCTGCTTCCTCTATCTTCTATTTCTTGCTTATTCTAATTTCTATATTCTATAGATTCAGTACTATTCCATTATATGCTGTTATATTATAATATCTACCTTCCGAATTTGTATGTTTTCCTACGTTTATACTGGAATAACGATGTATATTCGATAATATTTTACTGTCGAAATATTTGGGCAAAAATAAGCGACTTCTTTGAAAAAATAGAGAGAAATATCCCTTTTAGACCCATACCATGAGGTATGTGCGAAAAATGCCACGGGCCTATCTATTGGCCGGCTATTTTTGCGCTTCGGCCCTCTCTTCCCTCTTCCTCACCTTGCCTTCATAAACATATTTTCAGTATTTGTGATACTTCTTTATTACAGTTGAAAATTCTCAATGACAATGCACACAGAAATCGGTAATCCAGAGCTTCCCGTTTGTCTCTTAGCGCAATGCAATATGTGTAAGGCTTTTTGACTGGAAAAACATGTTTGTTTTTCTACCATAGGGTATCTGGTGTTGATGCGTTGCTGAGTGCTTAGTTGCAATGTAAGCTGCCGCACTCTCATCCCACTTTGTTTCACAATTAATTTTGAGTTCTGACCATCAACTCATGGCTACTCTAAACTCTTCTTCGATATTTCTAATTCTTATCCATCTCAAGGGATATGAAGCATTTTGTCCACGCAGCACCATCGGCTTTCTTCTCCACTGTAGCTCTTTTGCTATTGCTTACGTCGTACTTTGGTGAACATAATACTCTGGTGGGATCCATTGAGTGTGCAACGGTAAAATATGTAGGGAACACAAAAGGAAAATGAAGATAGCGAGGAGTATAATCACAAGAATCGGTTTATTGCATCACTTTCACTGGTTAGAAAGGACCTCTCTCTATGAACTTTTAGTGAAGTGTGCTGGGCTATAGAACAGATGTTTTCTCTTTCTTTTTGGGTAATTCTATAGCAAAAAAGGTAAAATATTCATTTTTATGCAGAATTCGTTAAAAAATCGGAGAGAAATTAGTGCTATTGCATTTAGACTCAGAATATTGTTGTTGGACAAAATTTTTAAACAAATTATCTTTACACTAATAAAGGAAGGTTGCCTTAAAGGGGTGCACGCATTTTTAGCATGATTCAAATTGTTGTACGTTTTTTACAGGCCGTGGACTATAGTCGACAAATGCACTCAAAGGGTTAACATGCATTATAATAAAAGCAGGAACTTTTGGTAAATGAATTAAATTTATAAAACTATTGGGATTATGAACCTTAAATCCACAAATAAATTAATCCTTATTATAATAATAAACATTAATGTCTTTGGAAAACTCGATTTTGTTGAAAATACTGAAAAAGAAATATATGATAAGACGAATAACATGAATAAACTCCTATTTATTCAATTAAGTTTGAATAAAAAAGTAGTGATTATACGCATGTAATATGCTGGTAGAATTTCAATTCTAAAATTTAGGAAAAAAGTGCATGTTGTATACTGATTAATGTAATATTTCAAATATTTGGAGAACATTTCATAAGCCTCATGTTAGTAATTGTCCAATCAATCATTAAGGTTATTACCAATTATTCAGAAAACAGTTATGACAATTACAAAATGAAAAATTACCTGAAAGGTGAAGAATAATAAAAAAACAGCCTGGAAATAATGAGATTCAATTTACTGCAGGTATGCTCCTATAGTTTACAGGTCACAGATTTCTTCTAACTTGGTCACCAATTTTAACTTCTCTTCTTTAAATAATCCCTGTTTAAAATATTAGAAAGAAGAATTAAGAAATTAATTTTAGTATGACTAAAATTATGAGGTCTAAAAGAATATAAGTAGATAGTAGTGGTTTTTTCCAAGATTTTACCAGCAAATGCAGAGGACAGCAATGTTTGTTTTCATGCCCTCACTACATAAATATATAAATTTTCATTAACAAAGAAATGAAAATACTCCCTTGATTTTCAGGTAAGAAATCTGATATTTCCTCATGACAACAGAAGGTCTATTTATTAATTCTTTGTAATGACATCATTTGAAAAGACCTGTAATACTCCAAGATATCAAATGACAAATTAATGCTTGGCAAATATATAAGCAACTTAGATCTTTTGAACTGAGTTGAAGACAATTTTGATTTCTATTCAAACATGTGAAAATACTACATACAACTATTAACAGCAACTATTTTGTACACCAAAAATTCATCACATTACAAATACAGTTTTCACAGGGAATATGAATTTAGAATGTTCAATGATGTGCTTTAACCTTTATACTGCCAGAAAACTGCATGGAAAAACCAAGGAAAACAGGTAAGGGTTGGAAAAACCAACTTTTGTATTTCTAGAAGATAACTAAAATGGTAAGGCAATTATAGAGAGATTTTCCTCAGTAATTGTGAGCTAGCAATGGAGATAAGGGATTAGAGTTCCAAAAGATGACTGATTCATAGGAAAGAGAGCATCTGATAAGAAAAAGAGGCTGATATATCAGCCTGTCACATATCCTGACAGCCAAGATATCAGCTCTCTGGCAGTATAACAGTTAAAACTAAAAGTAAATCTTATAAAAAATGAGTTAATTAACAGGAGTTAACCACTTTGAAATCAATAAAAGTTCACAAAATATAAGAAACGCTTTTTAATACATTATATGCTTCAAGGTAAACAGATCCAACTCTTTGGTTGGTATAATTTATGAAAAATGGATATTTATGTTGCTTTCCATGAATGCAATTATCATCCTGCAAGGAAACCTATTTTGTTGTTAAGAGGAAAGTAGAATTGAAAGGTGAATTCGGACTAATTTCGACCATCAACATGATCATCACCCATCTGAAAATTCTTTCTTTTTATAAATGCCATTTTACCATCCTTAATATACAAAGGAACATAAACGCTTTACTTAATAATTCTTTAAACATTTTTGGCAATGTTTTCTCTTTTGGACAATTAATTAAATAATAAAAAAATGAACTTCTTTAATGCTCATTGGCAAACCCAAGAAAGCAAAATGACAAAAACATGAAAACATGTAATTTCTCAAATACAGCAATGATTATCTTGAGAACGGTGTAATTTGTAGATGATCATCATTGTTAGTGGATCAAAATAGAAGAAATTTGCCATTTAAAATGCCTCAACTCCAGAATAGGTTTCCTTGTCATCTGTTCTTTTTTTTATCATTCAAGTTAATAAATAACAATATTTTAAGGAAACAGGCGCTCTGCCAAAATGAAAGTAAAAAAATAATTAGGACAATATAATAAACATTATACTTTTAATTATTTTCCCAATACAGATATAAAACAAATTTTATGACGCCAGGGTGAAACACGGAAAGAAAGACCTTTCACAACTTTGAGTACTTTCAATAATACTTTTTCAACCATTTGTGAAATGATTCTGAGCTTTCAAAAGATACTATCACATAAGCCTGCAGGAATTGCAACTGCCAAGAAATAAATCAAAATGTATTGTGAAAATATGGACACAAGATAACTATTTTACAGAAATCTTAAAAGTTTATGAAAGTGATAAACATGAGATTGATGTTAAAAAACAATGCAATCGATAAGAATAGAGGTTTAAATTTATAAATATTGTCACAGTTAACAACGGATAGTTTAACCACCCGTTGCTCATGCAACAGTTATGTGTTATTCTCTTTTGTTCCTTCTCACTTTAACTATATGCCTACGCAGCATTGATTATCAATGAAACACCACAACATGCTGCCACTCAAATCATCCACGGAAAAAATAGTGAAAGCCATAAAGCTTCCTGCTACTTTCAATTTCTCCTAATTCAAATTGCTATACAAATACCTCTTTTCAAAGAGATTTTTTACAAGAAACCATGATCTCATCTCAATAGACATCTTTTAAGGCAGAGCACATTTCCATTGCAATTCAGCTTGCAACATAAAAAATGGCAAAAATCATGTTCTAAATTCAGCTTAGAACACACTCCACTTCTTTTCAGGAGGGATGGAGGAAAATCGACACCTCATATTACAAGTGCAAAGCAAATACATACATATTGCATACATGTATGTGCATGTAAACACACATACAGATATATATATATATATATNATATATATGTATAATTTATATATACTTTTTTATACAATACATACACTAGCATCTACAAACATACATAGTCAAATGGAATGAATCACTTAACCAGGACGGACCCATGACCGAGATCTCGATACAGGGTCAACTCCTCTGACAAAAACTGCTGAAATAGAGGAGAAGCTTCCAGAATCCATTTTTGGCAAGAGCTATTAATGAGCTGGTAGGCAGTGGGACCCGATGATTGGGGAGATGGTCTATGGGTTGGGTAGAAGGACGGCCTTCCTCACATGGCACTTCCTTCGCTGTGCACAGCAGTTGTAGCTGGTGGGGCTGGATGCTCAGCCACAGAATGAGGCAATGTAGGGGAAGGGAGGTCTCTATACTGAGATGTGGGGGGTGCCACCCAACCAGGAGCTGATTCTCTCCTAGCTGCCATAGGATGTGCCTGCTGCTGAGCCAATGCTGGTCCAGTAGGTTCCTTCCGGTTAGCAGTTGCAGCTGCCTCCTTAAGAGTGGTCAGGGTTCTGCTCAGCCAAGGAGGAGGCCATGCACCAACTACACCGGGTGGTGCTGATCCACCCTTTCCTGGTTCCCCCTGAATCTGGTTGGGAGTGCTAAGGCGATGTGTCAATTCCTAATTGAGTAGAAAAAGAATCCATCTCTACTGAATTTGTTGAAGACCATGAAATCATTAAGCATCTCAATATTTATTTCAAAGCAAAAGGATATCCTTTATTAATGCATGTATTTTTTCTAATGATAATAATTTTTAAATTTTTGAAATCATTTAAAAGCAGAGAGCAAACCATTAATCATGAAATAAATATACTTTAAGAAATGTAACAAAAACTGAGCTCCTGAATGGCAATTGGGTTAACATTTGAGTTTGTTGAAAGCAGTCCCGGGGTTCAATTTCTGGTGCGAGCCCATTTGTGCCAAATGACTAAGGTTGCGAACTCTCTTGTTTTTTACACAAGGAAAAGGGCTTTTGTGACTTGGCACAATAAGGTGTGCACCTAGGAAAATTCCCAAGGAGAAACGGACATGAAATAAGCCTGACAGAACTGGAACCCGGGTCTCCCAATTGCCGGTCGGTTGCTCTATCTATTGAGCTATTCCACCAGAACATTTCTCCATGCAGTTTGGGAGACTTTGAAGATATTGGGCGCGTGAGCTCGTCCGACCGAGCAGCATCATTCACAGCCATGGCCTCGCAGAGGCACCGACCATACAAAGTGGTATAAGGAGAACCCCCCTTTTAAGGATAACTCACGCACCCTATACCTACAAAGTCTCCCAAACAGCATGGAGAAATTTTCTGTTGGAATAGCTCAATGGATAGAGCAACTGACCGGCAATTAGGAGACCTAGGTTCAAGTCCCGGTTCTGTCAGACTTTTTTCATGTCCGTTTCTCCATGGGAATTCTCTTGTTTTCACCACGAGACTCAAAGAATTAGACAATAACTTTCAAAATCTCCCACCTCCCATACTGAAGGGTTTTCCTCCTGTTTTTACTCAACAAGACTCAACCTAGCAGTCTTATCTGAACAGTAAAACAACCATTGTAATGACAACTCTCACCCCTCACTAGTTTTAAGGAGGGTTTAAGGGTGTTAAACTTAACCAGTTCTTATGGATATAAACTCAATAGTAATCATGTTACTTTCTGTTTAAATCCGGGATCAACAACTACAGGAATATCAAAGGGAAGCCATTTAGTCTCTCAGTTTCAAAGAGCTCATTCTCAACCTAAGTGCTCCTCACATTTTCATCAGTTAAAATAGATAACTAATTATTTACAGGATATTTTGTACAGGAAGTAAATATTACTTCAATTATCCACATTTTCTCCTTCCTTTACTACATCCAATATTTAACTCTCTTAATTCCACTAATCAATTCTAAAGGATTTAAGCAGATTCTTGTATCATGGCATAAATGAGAGGAAACTTCTACAAGATTTTGTTGGTGATATTTGCCAAGTAGGAACAAAGGTAAATTATTTTATCCATTTATAATATTTATGCAAAATTATTTAATTGATCTAATAAGTGAAGTGAGCAGTAGAAGCAAAATTAAATTATTCACTTCATTATAAAACAGTAGATAATATTTTGAATGAACATCTTATATTAATTTTCAAACGGGAAATTCAATCTATAATGTTGGACTGTACAGCAGAAGATTCCTCACCACCAGAAAGAAAGAAATAATACTGTTCATTTAATGTTGAGTGGTTAAAGACATTTGATTGGGTGCAAAAAAAGAACAATTCATACTCAAAATGTACAAGTTGCAGCCAACAGCCAAATTTTTTCTATTAAGTTTCGTGGAATAGGTGCTCTTAAAATCATGCGTCAGCAAAACATAATAATTTACAAGAACAGGTTCAGAAAATTTGTACAATTACATATTTTTTTAAAGAAACAGGACATGAGAGAAAAATTGATCTCAGCTGCAGAAGTTACAGCTTCATTTCATGTTGTATAGTACCATTATAATTATAATAGCCATGACTGTTGGAATAAATTGTCCCAAATTATTTCCTTCATCTGTTATGCAATCATCTGTGGAAAAACAGAAGCTGTGTATTAGCCCCAATGGGTGAGGAAATCCTAGTTTGAAAAAAGTTAGATATTTTTGTTAGCTTAAGATGCTTCCAATAAAGGAAACTCAAATATGCAAAGAGGGAGGCATAAGAACAGAATGTATGGAAAGACTTAAAATCTCTTGTGAATCGCTTCAAATTAATTTAAACAGAAAAAGTTTAGATGATTTTTGCGTTCTAAGAGATGAGTATGATCATCTGGCTGACATAGAGTGGATCTTCTCTGGGTAGAATTTTACAAAAGAGCAAAAAAATAATTCAGGTGAAGAATTTATGAAACTAGTCTCGTTTATCCTATTGATACCAGTTTCAAATGCCGCCTGTGAAAGTTCATTCATTATGTTGGGACAGATTTTGAGTAAGGAAAGAAACAGATTGAGTGACAAGCTGCTCAAGGCAGTTTACATGTTTTTCTACAACATTAGTTTGGAAGGTAAGGAATATTATGTTTCTTAAGAATGACCCAAAAATATTGGAAGCTGCACAGAATCACTCAAAATATCAAATCAATCAAAGTATTTGTTTGAATAACATCATCTTATTATATATAATACTAGCTAAAGTGCCCTTTGATTCTCAACAGGGAGGATAGAAGTCTGATTAAATATAGTATACCTATTTGTACATAAGAGAATATAACATCTCGCATCTTAGTTTAGTCCAATGGGACAGGCTATACAATATAAAAATTTTCTAATCAAAGTTCGAAGCCGAAGTCTATAATCAACAATAAGAATGTGAATCATTATTGAATTTTCTTCTTATGAAACTTGTCTCAAGTTAATGTACAAGTTTGCAAGGTTTTCAACTTCTGATTCTGGGAAATTTAACCGTAAAATATGTCAAGAGTCCGAACTGATAAATAAAAAATTACTCCTCCGTCTCCATTAATTCATTACGGTGCTACGCTTGTTTGTTGCCCCTGAAATTCATCACTACAAATTGTTCTTGACTGTAATATTTCAAATTTCTTAATAATTTCCTCCTCTTCATATCGTCAATTGCTTCTAAATGGGCCTAAATACACATGCATTCTTATGTTAAAAAACCTGAACTCGGAAGTAACAATTGCATTGGTCGTCAGGGGGATGGGTTGTTTACAACCTCAAAATTTCACAAAATTCTCGTAATTTTGAAACGAAAGCAATATTCTATGACAATGATAAGAATCTGTATTTAATTTCCCTTCTTTTGGTACTTGTTTTGATTTTATAAGACTATTCCTTCTAATTTAATTTTTCAAAAGAAAAAAGTCTGTAACCAATAAAATTGAACTGTGCATGTATTTCTTATGGAAATCTATCTGAACGATCTTGGTTCAAACCCAGCAAATTTTGAAAATGAAAAGTTGACAGTACTTCCTTCCAGCTCACGGAGAACACGTATGCAAAGTTTCACACAAATCGGACAAACGATGTGGACTCCAATCGCAGACAAACAAACACACAAACCCACAGAATTTCTGCTTTATATATATAATTATTTTTGCTATATGTATTCAAATACTACATGGATATAATAAACTTTATGGATATCATCAGAGCCTATCTGCCGCCCTGGTGTAAACACAATTTTCCGCCCCTTAAATTAAATACCAAACCTAACAAATCATGATTTGCAAATAAAATCACTTTGAGAGACTGAAATGAATGGAATTCAAATGGAATTATCAATTATCATCCATTAATGGATTTATTGGAAATGTTATACCATTTCACAGCTTACATTGGCCACAAATATCTGTAACAATTAATAATGGATATTCCATACATCCAACAAGGAGAGGCCACGAAATATGCTCGGCCGATTTGAATGAAATATTTTTTTTATGATAGAGGAGATGAAATGTAGCAAAAGTGAAACGGGGTTCTTGCAAATGGGCCTAATGTTTTTTTTAATAAATTATTTTTTTTTCGTAATTTTACGCGCTCGATTGTCGCGCGCTCAATTGTCGTGCGCTCAATTGTAGCGTGCTCAATTGTACCGAAACCAAGCGTGGAACAATTACTTTGTTATCTAATTTCTTACGAAATCTTTAATAGTACTTACCAGCTTGTAAGCTCATGTGCTTTTAAGTTTTGTGAGGAATCATTTTGAGTAGTGTTATATATTTAACCAGCAATGGATAATGTTGGTTCTTGTAGTGTGAGCCATTTTTCCAAGGATGAAAAATCTTCAGCGACTGTTAAGGATTTTTCGAAGGAGGATGCAATCGGTGCAGTAAAAATTTTGCACACAAACACACACAACCTTTCCCTAATCGGAATAATCTGGTATGCCAGGATTCGAACCTGGGACCTTAGTATTGGAATCCTATATCGGTCATTATTCTGAGGAACCACTTCGTCACCGCTGCTGGATAAATGTAAATAATAGTATAAGCGAGCTCAATAATACTTTGAAGCGAGGTGAAGACAGCTGATTGTGTTCGAGGGAGTTTATTTTTATTTCGTCCTCCCTAGAGCTTATTACACGTTTCTCCTGTATGAGATAAGTACTGTTTTGAAGCCTCGCGATGAACTGTTTCACTTGGCGATAAAAATATACGTCGCATGGCTGGCACAATGTTGTGCATTTTGCTGGAATTATATTCAGCTTACAAGTTGGGATATTGTCTTCATCAAGAAATAGTTCGTCATTAATTGACGGATTCGTTTGGCCGCTCCATGAATCAAATATCAGCAAAAATTGATTGGATGAGATGTATGGCTTCACTACATTTTCCAAAAACACTTTATAAATATCTGTTGATAATTTCCCTGACTTTGAACAAGTTACAAAAACGTTTTTAAATTTTTCCACTAACCGATCCACATTTCTTCAAACATTAGGATCCAAACTACTGTCAACTTCCTGCAAACATAGAAGCACTTGTGGTAGTAATTTTCCTGATTCGGTGATAGTGTACTGTGCGGTGTATGAATGTGTTACTTTGTTCCTATCTCGTACTCTTAAGACCACAGATTAAGTAATATAGAATATTTATTGAAGTAACTATTAACTTCAAGATAAAAATGTATTTCACAGCATTCATTATATGAAAAAAATACAGACATAAGCACCTCTAAAGCTTACCTTGCAAAAATTTTACTGTACCAGTTNGGACGTTCCTCCGAGACATAGCTAAGGGGTTGACTAAACCATTTATTGTAAGAAGGGGCTTTATCATTTACTGAACACATCAGGCATAAATGCCTTCATAATTTACAGGAGCATACATCCCGATATGAAAATAAACAGGAGGACGTTCCTCCGAGACATAGCTAAGGGGTTGACTAAACCATTTATTGTAAGAAGGGGCTTTATCATTTACTGAACACATCAGGCATAAATGCCTTCATAATTTACAGGAGCATACATCCCGATATGAAAATAAACAGGAGGACGTTCCTCCGAGACATAGCTAAGGGGTTGACTAAACCATTTATTGTAAGAAGGGGCTTTATCATTTACTGAACACATCAGGCATAAATGCCTTCATAATTTACAGGAGCATACATCCCGATATGAAAATAAACAGGAGGACGTTCCTCCGAGACATAGCTAAGGGGTTGACTAAACCATTTATTGTAAGAAGGGGCTTTATCATTTACTGAACACATCAGGCATAAATGCCTTCATAATTTACAGGAGCATACATCCCGATATGAAAATAAACAGGAGGACGTTCCTCCGAGACATAGCTAAGGGGTTGACTAAACCATTTATTGTAAGAAGGGGCTTTATCATTTACTGAACACATCAGGCATAAATGCCTTCATAATTTACAGGAGCATACATCCCGATATGAAAATAAACAGGAGGACGTTCCTCCGAGACATAGCTAAGGGGTTGACTAAACCATTTATTGTAAGAAGGGGCTTTATCATTTACTGAACACATCAGGCATAAATGCCTTCATAATTTACAGGAGCATACATCCCGATATGAAAATAAACAGGAGGACGTTCCTCCGAGACATAGCTAAGGGGTTGACTAAACCATTTATTGTAAGAAGGGGCTTTATCATTTACTGAACACATCAGGCATAAATGCCTTCATAATTTACAGGAGCATACATCCCGATATGAAAATAAACAGGAGGACGTTCCTCCGAGACATAGCTAAGGGGTTGACTAAACCATTTATTGTAAGAAGGGGCTTTATCATTTACTGAACACATCAGGCATAAATGCCTTCATAATTTACAGGAGCATACATCCCGATATGAAAATAAACAGGAGGACGTTCCTCCGAGACATAGCTAAGGGGTTGACTAAACCATTTATTGTAAGAAGGGGCTTTATCATTTACTGAACACATCAGGCATAAATGCCTTCATAATTTACAGGAGCATACATCCCGATATGAAAATAAACAGGAGGACGTTCCTCCGAGACATAGCTAAGGGGTTGACTAAACCATTTATTGTAAGAAGGGGCTTTATCATTTACTGAACACATCAGGCATAAATGCCTTCATAATTTACAGGAGCATACATCCCGATATGAAAATAAACAGGAGGACGTTCCTCCGAGACATAGCTAAGGGGTTGACTAAACCATTTATTGTAAGAAGGGGCTTTATCATTTACTGAACACATCAGGCATAAATGCCTTCATAATTTACAGGAGCATACATCCCGATATGAAAATAAACAGGAGGACGTTCCTCCGAGACATAGCTAAGGGGTTGACTAAACCATTTATTGTAAGAAGGGGCTTTATCATTTACTGAACACATCAGGCATAAATGCCTTCATAATTTACAGGAGCATACATCCCGATATGAAAATAAACAGGAGGACGTTCCTCCGAGACATAGCTAAGGGGTTGACTAAACCATTTATTGTAAGAAGGGGCTTTATCATTTACTGAACACATCAGGCATAAATGCCTTCATAATTTACAGGAGCATACATCCCGATATGAAAATAAACAGGAGGACGTTCCTCCGAGACATAGCTAAGGGGTTGACTAAACCATTTATTGTAAGAAGGGGCTTTATCATTTACTGAACACATCAGGCATAAATGCCTTCATAATTTACAGGAGCATACATCCCGATATGAAAATAAACAGGAGGACGTTCCTCCGAGACATAGCTAAGGGGTTGACTAAACCATTTATTGTAAGAAGGGGCTTTATCATTTACTGAACACATCAGGCATAAATGCCTTCATAATTTACAGGAGCATACATCCCGATATGAAAATAAACAGGAGGACGTTCCTCCGAGACATAGCTAAGGGGTTGACTAAACCATTTATTGTAAGAAGGGGCTTTATCATTTACTGAACACATCAGGCATAAATGCCTTCATAATTTACAGGAGCATACATCCCGATATGAAAATAAACAGGAGGACGTTCCTCCGAGACATAGCTAAGGGGTTGACTAAACCATTTATTGTAAGAAGGGGCTTTATCATTTACTGAACACATCAGGCATAAATGCCTTCATAATTTACAGGAGCATACATCCCGATATGAAAATAAACAGGAGGACGTTCCTCCGAGACATAGCTAAGGGGTTGACTAAACCATTTATTGTAAGAAGGGGCTTTATCATTTACTGAACACATCAGGCATAAATGCCTTCATAATTTACAGGAGCATACATCCCGATATGAAAATAAACAGGAGGACGTTCCTCCGAGACATAGCTAAGGGGTTGACTAAACCATTTATTGTAAGAAGGGGCTTTATCATTTACTGAACACATCAGGCATAAATGCCTTCATAATTTACAGGAGCATACATCCCGATATGAAAATAAACAGGAGGACGTTCCTCCGAGACATAGCTAAGGGGTTGACTAAACCATTTATTGTAAGAAGGGGCTTTATCATTTACTGAACACATCAGGCATAAATGCCTTCATAATTTACAGGAGCATACATCCCGATATGAAAATAAACAGGAGGACGTTCCTCCGAGACATAGCTAAGGGGTTGACTAAACCATTTATTGTAAGAAGGGGCTTTATCATTTACTGAACACATCAGGCATAAATGCCTTCATAATTTACAGGAGCAAACCTCCCGATATGAAAATAGTTGCCTTCGAAAAATCCTTAATACTCACTGAAGAATATTCTTCCTTGGATAAGAACTCCATTACACATTTGCTACATTTCACCGCATCAACATCAATTAGAAAACAAAGTAATTGTCCCACGCTTGCTTTCAGGACTATTGAGCACGCGACAATTGAGCGTGCGACAATTGATTCATTCTAATTAAATTAGAAATTGAATTCAAACCTGCACCGGTTGAAAATTAGGGTTTCTACATTATAGGTTCCCGACAATCAATAACTGATGGCCTCTAACCACGCAACACGTTCCACAATAGGCTTAACTGTCTTAAAATTATGAAGAGAAAATAATTTATTAAAAAAAACTAAGGCCCATTTGCAAGAATTCCGTTTCACTTTTGCTACATTTCATCTCCTCTATCATAAAAAAATATTTCGTTCAAATCGGCGTAGCATATTTTGTGGCCTCTCCTTGTAAGTAAATTGTTATTGAAAGTCGATTGTTCACACTCGAGTATCATTATCATTGCAATGTGCAGAAAGTTAATATGACATATACGTATAATATCTATAATTTGCAACTAATTAAAATCCACTGTTTCGGCCTCGACTTTGTGGTAGCTTTTCATGATGAATGAAGAAATAAAAACAGACTTGTACACGGTACCAAAAGATTTAATACTTGANGCGAGAAATACAAGAAGATGGCCTATGGCGATTTTTTATCATTTACTTACCACAACAGGCATAAATGCCAATATAATAAAGAAAAATTTAATAATAACATTTAAAGAAACATTTGTAAAACTTAAGAAATTTACTTTTCGAGATTTCATAATTGCAAATTCAAGTACAATGTCATCAAATACAAGCCCATAGCAAATTTCATGTTCTATGCTTACGAGAGCCAGATTTTTTAATCTGTCATGGCTCATTGATGAACGCAAGTGTTTCTTGATCAATTTCAGATTGTTCCCCAGCAGCAACGATGACGATGATGATGATGAGAAAAAGCCAAAATAGTAAAGAAATGGAACCTGGGAAAGATGGAGGGAAAGGGTAGAGAAGTGATAGGAGAAAAACTGTCTAAAGCAATTACAGAAGATCAAAAAGTAGAGGAAGGCAGTGAAAGGGAAATAGGATACTATGAAGGAATTAGAGCAAAGAAGCCGTGGGTAACAGAAGAGATGTTGAAAAAGATGGAAGAAAGGAGGAAGTATAAAAACAAGAGAGGTGAGCAAGAAAGAGCAATGTATCAAAAGTTGAATAATGATTTGAAAAGAGAAACTTAAAAGACAAGAGAGAAATGGCTAGCGGAAGCATGTGATGACATAGAGAACCTAGAAAAGAAAGGACAGTATCACCTCATGTATAGGAAGGTAAGGGCAGTAACATCTGATAGCAGGAGAATGAAGAGTAAAATGAGAGAAATTGAGGGTAAAGATGGCAGAATAATGCACAAGAGGAAAGAAATAACAGAAAGATGGACCAAATATTTGGAAGACCTGCATTGTTCAAGAGAGAAACCAGTGGACTTAGACTTGGAGGTAGTGTCTCCAGAAGATAGAGGTTCATCAGTGTTGAAGAGGGAAGTAGAAAAAGCAATTGAAGAAACGAGGAAAGGGAAGGCAACAGGAATGGATGAAATTCCTATCAAATTTTTCAAATGCTTAAATGAAGAGGGTATAAGGGAAATAGTTCAAATGTGTAACGAAATGTACTATACTGGTGAATGGCCTGAAGATATTGTCAGAACAGTGATGGTTAATGGTAGGTAAGAAAATATAACTGCTCCATGCACCTGTTCTCCTTCCGTTCTACACCCCAGCCGCTTTCCAACAGCGACCATTTCTTACCGGTTAGGTTTTATGACCCCTTCTTCTCAGTAGCTTCAGTTATTGATGTTCCCAACCTTCTCTGTGAAAATAATCAGTTTGTGGCCTTTTCTTACTGAAGTAAGACGTTTTTTCTAAGACCATGCACTCCTTTTTGAGGTGAATTTTCCAAAGTTTCCGTTATTGGGACTTTTCAACGGCTAGCTGTTGAAAGTTTTCTGTTCTTATACATGTGTTCCATCAACTAAGATAAATAAGGAAGTGTAAACATTCGTGGTTGTTGTTGGTAAGTGCATTAACATTAATTTATCTCTCTTCTGAAGTTTCTGAAGATACATATAACTATTTGGTTCCTCAATACTTCCGAGGGTTCTCATAACTTTTTCATCTTTTTATAAGTGAAACTATTCCCTAAATTCTGAATTGCATATTTTTTTTAGGAAGGCTATTAGTCCCTCAGTAAGGATTTATCTTTCTATCGCAAGATAGTGTACGTCGTGAAATTCGCAAATAATCGCACCAACTTTGATTCCACATGGTATGTGTTTCTACTATTTTCAATCAAAATGTGAATGGAAAAATAAGGTAATCACAGCGATAACTTAGCGATCTTTATTCGTTTCCTTTTTACCTTTAGATGAGTGATTTACGTTCTGAGACGGACATAGAAACGGTTGCTCTGCTTTCTGGCGGACTTTCAGATGAGGAGCAGTACGATTCTGACAGTGAAATTTCGGAAGCTTCGGCAGAGGAATTGGAGCACGACACCTCCAGCAAACAGTACATAAGTGATTCAGACACTGAATGTGTAACAGTTGAGAAAGATTCTTCCTTGTTAGGTAGAGACAATAAAACTAAGTGGAGTAAGACTGAGCCTCGCCGTAGAGTTAGGACGCCCGCTCACAACATCCTATCTCAACTAGTGGGGTTCAAAGGGGATAAGAATAAAAATAAAAAGTCCACTTGATTGCTTCAACATCATACTTGATGATGATATAGTAAGGATCATACTAATGTAAAGATTCAGAGATAGCCCAAAAATATTCGAGAGCAAGAGACGCAAAGCCTACCGACGAATTAGAGTTGAGGTGCCTAATTGGGCTACTATTTTATTTAGGCGCTAATAAATCAGGTCATCAGAACTTGCTAGATTTGTGGGATCAAGATGGTCTGGGGGTTGAGATATTTTTAGCATCCATGTGCTTTCAAAGGTTTAATTTTTTATTGCAGTGCCTCAGATTTGACGACGTCAAAGACAGGTAAATCAGGAAGAAAATAGAGTTGGCGCCAATATGGGAAGTATTCGAATTGCTCGTGAAAATGTTTCAGGAACTATACAGTGTTGGCGAGTTCGTCACTGTAGATGAGCAATTGATCCCTTTTAGAGGCAGATGTTCCTTCCGCCAATATTTACCTAACAAGCCAGCCAAATATGGAATAAAGATTTTCGCTCTCGTGGATGCTGGAGTATATTACACCCAAAACTTAGAAGTGTACGTAGGGACTCAACCAGATGGCCCTCATAAACAGAGCAACAGTCCCAAGGATGTCGTAAAGCAGATTATCGGACCGATTGTTGGGACAAGGAAGTAACATCACGGTTTGGTTGTCACAACAATTGGTTTGTACGTGTGCCACTCGTAGAGGATTTACTCGAAGAAAAATTGACGCTAGTTGGGACCATCTGTAAAAATAAGAGGGAACTCCCCCCAGAAATTGTGGAAGTCAAAAATAGGAAGGAATACAGCAGCTTGTTTTTATTTAGGAAAAATATGACCCTGGTGTCATACGTACCAAAAAAGAAAAGGAACGTTTTACTAATTTCAAGTATGCATGAAGAAATCGCCATTGATGCATCCACTGATGAAAAACAAAAGCCAGAGATAATTACATTTTATAATTCAACGAAAGGCGGCGTTGGTACGGTGGATGAAATGTGTGAGACTTATAGCGTGGCGAGAAATACAAGAAGATGGCCTATGGCGATTTTTTATCATTTACTTACCACAACAGGCATAAATGCCTTCATAATTTACAGGAGCAAACCTCCCGATATGAAAATAAACAGGAGGACGTTCCTCCGAGACAGCAAAGGGGTTGACTAAACCATTTATTGTAAGAAGGGGCTCGCAAACAAATTTAACCAAAGAGTTAAAAAGGAAAATTGAAAAATACGGTGAACCATCGACATCTCAAGAATCTCAAGAAAAGCTAAGAAAAGGGAGTAGTGGTAGATGTGTTATTTGTCCGAGGAACAAAGATATAAAAACAAAACTCTATTGCCAATATTGTGAAAGGCGCATGTGTGCAAAGCACTTTAACAAGATATGTGAACAATGTTTGGAAAGTGTTAATAAATAAGTCAAAAGATTTTCCATTACTTATTCATTCAAACATGATAGGGAAATTTTCCTTCCTGTTTCAGCGTCATCAATGCACCTCACGAAAAATATAGGGAAAAATTATTAAATATAACGTTAAATAGCATTAATCGGGTAAAATATTTCTCTTAAATTATTGTAGAATGTCTGATTACAACAAATGCATCAATTACAGCAAAGATATTGCGTCAATAAAATATAAAAGTCGAATTTTCATTTTCTTGTACCATCTTTTGGAGCATTATTTTTTATTAACTTATAAAAATTTTAAAACATGTAATATCAATGGTAAATTTAAATATTGTATAAAAAATATCCGTAATTTATAACANGTACGCTCCTTGTAGTTACGCGAGTCATCGCGTAACTACAAGGAGCGCGAGTCTCAACTGAACACATACAAAGTATCCTACACGAAAAATTGGGCATGAGAAAGTTATCGGCGAGATGGGTGCCATGTTTGCTCACAGTGAAGCCAAAACTGAATCGCATGACAACTTTGGAGCACTGTTTGGACATGTTTAAGCGTAATCTGAAAGAGTTTCTATGGCGTTTCATGACTGTTGACGAAACATGGATCCATTACTACATGCTAGAAGTGAAAGAACAGTCAAAACAGTGGATTTCACCCGGCGAACCTGCTCCAAAGAAGGCAAAAACGGTTCCATCTGCCGGAAACGTCATGGCCACCATTTTGTGGGATTTGCGGGGCATTATCTTCACTGACTATTTGGAGAAGGGAAGTACAATCACGGGGCAGTACTATGCTGCTTTATTGGACAGATTCGATGCTGAATTGAGGAAAAAACGGCCCCAATTTGCAAAGAAAAAAGTGCTCTTCCATCATGGCAACCCACCAGCTCACTCATCTGCAATCGCCACAGCAAAACTGGTCAAATGACAGTACGAATTGGTACCTCATCCACCCTATTCTCCAGATTTGGCCCAATGCAATTTCTTTTTGTGAAACATGAAAAAATGGCTTTGGGGAAAGTGATTCACGTCAAACAAGGAAGTAATCGCCACAACAGAGGCCTATTTTGCAGAGTTTGACAAAACGTACTTTTTGGATGGCTTGAAAAAGTTAGAATAATTAAAATAAATTATTAATTAATTAATTAATTATATTTACAGTTATGAAACCGAATATTTTCTTTTTAGATTTCCTCAATTCTCTTAGTCTGTAATACATATCATTATCTGGTGCTGATAGCATTTTTAGTAATAGTCAGTATCAGGATTTCATGATTTTTGTCTTGATTTTATTTCCTATAACAGATTTTAAATCAACCTATGAATTCCAAAAATCATTTTTAATGGTATATATTTATGTGAAAGATAATATTAACATTTAACTTGATTAATCATAATAATAAATAGTTTGCATACGTGTAATTGTTTTGAAAGGCCTTAACAGCAGTAACAAACTGATGATTCAACAGTAGATACTTATGATGTATAAAATTTATTGTTGCGTAGGCCAGTTTTTACATAACTTCAATAAGATTAAAGCAAAGAAGATAAATAAAAAACGAAGTTGTGAATGATTATGTAATATTTGCTTGAAATATATCTCGGTTT
>KZ308791.1:930271-944305 GCA_000376725.2 Ladona fulva
ATAACACATAAAAATAATCGAGAAATTTTACGAAAATAAACGTGATAAATGAAAAAGTCCGGTACGCTCCTTGTAGTTACGCGAGTCATCGCGTAACTACAAGGAGCGCGAGTCTCAACTGAACACATACAAAGTATCCTACACGAAAAATTGGGCATGAGAAAGTTATCGGCGAGATGGGTGCCATGTTTGCTCACAGTGAAGCCAAAACTGAATCGCATGACAACTTTGGAGCACTGTTTGGACATGTTTAAGCGTAATCTGAAAGAGTTTCTATGGCGTTTCATGACTGTTGACGAAACATGGATCCATTACTACATGCTAGAAGTGAAAGAACAGTCAAAACAGTGGATTTCACCCGGCGAACCTGCTCCAAAGAAGGCAAAAACGGTTCCATCTGCCGGAAACGTCATGGCCACCATTTTGTGGGATTTGCGGGGCATTATCTTCACTGACTATTTGGAGAAGGGAAGTACAATCACGGGGCAGTACTATGCTGCTTTATTGGACAGATTCGATGCTGAATTGAGGAAAAAACGGCCCCAATTTGCAAAGAAAAAAGTGCTCTTCCATCATGGCAACCCACCAGCTCACTCATCTGCAATCGCCACAGCAAAACTGGTCAAATGACAGTACGAATTGGTACCTCATCCACCCTATTCTCCAGATTTGGCCCAATGCAATTTCTTTTTGTGAAACATGAAAAAATGGCTTTGGGGAAAGTGATTCACGTCAAACAAGGAAGTAATCGCCACAACAGAGGCCTATTTTGCAGAGTTTGACAAAACGTACTTTTTGGATGGCTTGAAAAAGTTAGAATAATTAAAATAAATTATTAATTAATTAATTAATTATATTTACAGTTATGAAACCGAATATTTTCTTTTTAGATTTCCTCAATTCTCTTAGTCTGTAATACATATCATTATCTGGTGCTGATAGCATTTTTGTAATGGTCGGTATTAGGATAAATTTCAAAATTTTCATCTTGATTTTAATTCCTATAGCAAATTTTAAATCAACCTACGAATTCTAAAAATCATTTTCAATGGTATATATTTATGCAAAAGATGATATTAAAACTTAACTTGATTAATCATAATAATAAAATAAATAATAATAACAAATAATTTGCATGTATGGAATTGTTTTGAAAGGCCACAACAGAGCAGCAACAAACTGATGATTGAACAGTAGATACTTAGGATGTATTAAAGCTGTTTGAAAATAAGAATTTGTCATTGCATATGCTAGTCTTTACATAACATCAATAAAATTAAAGCAAAGTAGATAAATAAAAAATGAACAGTTGTGAATGACTATATAATATTTACGTGAAATATATCTCAGTTTCCGATCTCTGTCATTAAATTACCTTAGTAATAGTTAAATCATATTAATAATCTTCCCACATTGTCTGTGATGTTTCATGAACACCCGCTCTACAGGTATGACTAATTGACTGGTAAGCATGAAAATTTTTCTTGATTTTAACACCAAAAAAATCTTTATGATAAAAAGTTCTGTTCATGCTGACTAATATTAGGTTTATAATCTATAACTACGCTAAAATATTTGGCTTTCCTTACCCTCTCTGAAACTATGGTGGGGAACCTTTCTACATCGTAAGACCACATGTTAGTAGCACCATTCATAACTAACTATTAGCTTGATACCACTTACAATCAAATAGCTTAACATAACAATGCTATATTAGAAGACAAATCTTATTTGCTAAGTGAAATAAAAGAGAATAATCTCCATTTTTTCTTTTTGCAGTACCAGCAAGACTGGAAAACGAAGTAAATTAAATAGAGGCATTTATTTAGAAATCGATGGAAAAGTGACGGAAATAAATGCCCAAAAAAGCAGCAGGTTCTACTTCTTTGTTTCATGATATTATAATGAGTCAATATTCCAGCAAATCACTGTGGACATTTGGACCGCAATCATGAATGTAAGCTTAGTAGGATAAACTTACTTTAAGTAATTTGCATGAGGTTCTTTTTACAGAACGATTGATATAAGCTATGTACGTTTCATTAACTGCTAAAATTGCATACTAGGCATATAAATCACACTGTATACAAAGAAATTACAATTGTTGTTATATGATCCTTTATTAATAAACTTTAAAAAGAGATTTGATTTGTGGGAAAAAGTCTTCACAGCTGAAGGCTGATGAAGAAAAAACCCACTATACAGGAAAACACCCAAACAAGAAGGGGGTGAAAGAAACCCGTGAAAACACAGACTATATATAGAAAACGATTCATGATTTAAATTTAAAGATACTTAGTAATATATACTAATCCTTAAGCTAATGAATCAAATATGAACTTAACATTAAAATTAGAGTACAGAATTAAAAATCTACATTACAAAAATATCATTATATGTCAAAATATATAACTATATATCTCTTAATAAAGCCTTGGTATACTCCTCTTCAGTCCCTCATTACATAGTAAATCATTCAAATCTGAAGATAAAAGATTGCTGGACTAAATGCATTGAGTTGAAAGGAGACTATATTGAGAAATGAATTTAAAAGAAGTTTTAAAAAATGCATTTTCTTGCCTAACACAGGTAATTATCATACAGCCCAGTACTGTAGAAATGTTTTAAGCAATGGCAAGAAAATTGGTTAACTAATTTAAGTTCTTTAGCAAGATATTTGATATTTTACAGGGCTCATTGAAAAAATTAATGCATTACCTATAAATTAAATGCCCAAAATGAACTGAATCTTTAAAAAAAAAAAATTACTGATCAAAATGAGATCAGTAAAATCATAAGGACTAACAACTAAGGCATTAAAATGATTTTAAAGAGATGTGTATGTGAATTATGACATCATCCATTCAATCATATAGAAGAGTAACGATGAAATAGGAAGCAAGAATGTTTCCCAAAGTCATAAACAGGAAGAAATTTTGGGAACGTGAAAAGAATCTATCATTTTAAGTAAAGGCAAATGAAACTGGAATCTGTTCTCTGCACATGAAAAGCTCCTACAATGAATCACTGTTTCCTGAACTTTGAAGATGCATGTGAACCATTTAGCATAACATCCTATAGGCATAACTACCAATATAAAATCTCATGTAATATTACTGCCAATGAATATAAAAGCACAGTATGAAATGTAATAAAAACCATACATGTCAACTTGAAACCTGAGTTATCCCTTCCATTTGAATCTATCAGTAAATAAACTAGAAAAAAATATTCTACAAGTCCACAGTCAACATATACATGATTATTCTGAAAGAGAAAAAATAAAATAAAAATTGGAGTAATCTAACTCATAAATAAGATAAAAGTTCATAAAACTGAGCAATCATAATAAAAATGGCACAATTATTTTCAATATTTGACTTGAAATAACAATCTGACCTGAAACGACACAGAATCAGGATTAACTTTGTGGTAATTCTTAATCTTAATCTGACCTGATTCCTGCATTCAGCCTCCACCTGGGCCAGCTTAGTGCGTGCCAGCTGAAGTTCAAGTTCACGTATACGCTGCTGTGCTCGGGGCAACTCTCCCAATTGTGCAGTTGATGATGGAGATGTAAAACTTGGAAGATTTTGGATCAAGTTCGAATAATCTCCATCATCAGGCCAAGGCAAGCGTGAACATCTTTCACATCCACTCACTGCAGCCTATCACCATTTGATAACACAAAAATGTAATTACTCAAACTAATTTCAGACAGAATACAAATGACATGCCTTACAAACCACTATAAATATTAACTTTTTGATGTACGAAGGTTGGCCAAAAAGTAATGCGCATTTTTTTCTGAAAAACTCTTTATTCTACGAAAATGAAATTTACACTTATGAAAGAATGATGTTTTATCTGCTCAATCTATTTTTCCACATAATCTCTTTCAAGTTCTACTGCCTTCCTCCAGCAATTCACTAGGACATATATGCCCTGTTAGTACCAGTTCTTGGACTGGTTATGGAGCCAGGTTTTCACTTTCAACCGCCTTCTGATTCACTCCATACCCAGCAACCAACTGTACTTTCATTGACTGCAGATGTTCCATTGACTTTGCAGAAATGATCATTCCTTCACAAGGAAAAGGGTTTCAGGTATTTGGCACGATAAGGCGTGCACCTAAGAAAATTCCCAAGGAGAAACAGACATGAAATGTCTGATGGAAAAGATTCAAACCCAGGTCTCCCAATTGCAGGTTGGTTGCTTTATCCATTGGGCTATCGCACCAGAACATTTCTCCGTTTGGGAGACTTTGTAAGCAAAGGGCACATGAGTTCGTCCAACTCAGAGGCATCATTCACAGCCATGGCCTCGCAGAGGCACCGACCATTTTTTCTATACACAGAAATTCAATCACAGCACATTCTACGTAGCATGTATCACAGTCAGACTCCAATTTGGAAGCTTCCTATAGCTATGCTATCTGTAGGAGAAAACTGAAGCTCTGCACATACATGAGGGAATCGTTAAAGAAATCTAACCTACAATCCTGAATTACTAGCATGGGTTTTGGCTGGAAAATTATGTGGGGCATTAATTTTTGAACAACCCTTGTATGAACATTGTGACACAAACTTTTTTCTTAGGGCTTTTTGACCTCTAGATATGAACTACATTTGGAAAAACAAACCAAGAAAAAAGATAAGATACATCGGAAAGCTGAGTTTTGAATTACAAACTTTTCCAGTTAAGAATTGAATGAATTTAGTTTGTAAGTTAAGGCATCATTTTGTAAGATTGGGAGGAAACTTCTAAGATCATTCAGGTGTTAATATTACCACAGTTACTACCACAATTACACTGAAATTGAAATGCAACCAGTTTTCTCATTCATCCATAAGATAATAGGAATGAACCGATTCAGAATTACATAATATCAACATAGCAGCAATAAATATTCTATCATAATTTCACACAAATGCATGAACAAATGAATTCATAATTTGTGGCCAGAGCTGTGCACCACACCCAGGTGATGGCATCTAAAGGGCTGCATCACAAGCATAGCCAATAAGGGCTTGCTGGTAATGAGAGAACAGATGGTAAGATATGGCCCACCTAATCCAACTCAATAACCTCCATCAGATTGTTTTCATTATTCTCTGGATCTTTGACTCAAGTATTGTTTGCAAGTAAGTGCTCATCTCAAAGCATACATTCTATACATTTATCTAAGCATGCATTTTCCACTTACAGCCACATGTGTAACCA
Organism: Ladona fulva; assembly: GCA_000376725.2. NCBI lineage: Eukaryota > Metazoa > Arthropoda > Insecta > Odonata > Libellulidae > Ladona > Ladona fulva. Next base: position 935,495 of record KZ308791.1, read on the forward strand.
CAGTGCCTGAGAAGTTGATACTCATCACCGTAAGTAAATCAAGCATAACAGTGACAAAAGCTGGGAAACAAAGTAATATAACGCCGGTCTTATTTAAGTCTTTAAAAATGATTTTTACCTGCAAATCTGGAAATTTAAGGTTTTAGTATTTCTTCAGGGTTTTAGTATTTCTGTAATTGATATTATTTTTGCACCTGGATGGCAAATAGGCTGGAAACAGCTCTATTCATGGCATTCACAAAGTTTCAAAATGGTCCACTGTTGTCCAAAAAATATCTACTTTTATACCTCAGTGTCAATTGTGTGAGCTAGTTGAGACTATTCGGTATTAGATCCTCACTGCAATGCTCTACTATAATACAGCTATGACTACTGTTGTCCAAAAAATATCTACTTTTATACCTCAGTGTCAATTGTGTGAGCTAGTTGAGACTATTCGGTATTAGATCCTCACTGCAATGCTCTACTATAATACAGCTATGACTTAAGTTAGTTTGAATATGTCCAGAAGCAGTTTAATTTGATTCTGGGAACTTTCCAAATGACACTTGCATAAAATGATTTAATTTCCTTCTATTCATTAGATGCATAGCTGCATGATTAGGAAATCAATTCATAATTAGAGAACATGAGACAAATTAGTCATTATTACATGAAAGCTAACTTAAAACAGAATAAAAGAAATACATTTCTGAAGCAGGAATAAGAAATCATGCAATAGCAGCTCCTTTTTTAACAAAATGAACCTTTATAGATTTTTCTTCATACTTTCCAGACTATATAAACTTAAATTCAGTTCAAAAATATTCTGATGGAAAAAGAGAGTCTGGTAAGCATAATAAAGTATACATTCATTCAAATAAATTATGCCTCCTTTAGGTAAATAGTTCTTCTTTTGGATATTTTGTTTTAGAAGATTATTCATTCGGGCTGCCAGTCATCATGAGTTTACTGGACATATACTCAAATGAAGCTACTCAAGTTATTTTTCAAGTGCAGTAAACTGCTCTGGAAAATTTCTTAAATCTTGAAAATATCAGTAATTTTGGATTTCAGAATTTGAAAACATCTTCCTCATTGTCAAATTTTCAAGTCACATACCTATTATATTCAGTGTCAAACTAAGTAATGGTTTACCAAAAGATTATCCTACCCTAGAAAATTTCATCATCATTGTGATGTATCTGAAGAATACATTTGCGAACATTTAAGTCAAAGTTTCCAGGAAATGAATTTGTGTGCGAAAGGGTATGGTCAGGCAAACGCCAAAATTCATTTAAAGTTGGGGCTGAGTTTGACATCCAAGAGGACTTGTATCAAAGCTCTGTGTGGCCTTACAGGGTAAAAGTACATACATAGGACTTTATTTGGTGAAATTGAGACTATCAAGTCCTATCTTCCATTTAACCAATAATTAATACAATGCTTCTTTTTCAGAAACAATATTAAGAGTAACTTTGAGGCTTGCATTGATTCTGACTCTGTAAAGTCAGAGATCAGCAATAAAGTGAATGCATTGTTAGATAAATTCTCTCCCATTGCAAATAATGTTATAAAACCAAATAATGAGAAAACTTACAAGGATGTCCCCAATACATCAAGAATTATAACACACCGACAAACAGTAAAGAATAGTAATAACAAAACAGCATGACTACAAAATAAATTTTGGTTATTTTATATAAACATCCTGTGTATCCGACATAAGTTGGATGAGACTGATGTTTCTCTTAAATAGAAATATAAACATTTTATGTTTTACAGAACATTGGTTGAAAGATGATGAAACGGACATCATAACTTTACATGGTTTCTCTCTAGCCTCAATATATTGTAGGAAGGATAGAAATGGTGGTGTAGTAATTTATGTAGAAAACACTCAAAGATATAAAGTTCTTAAGGGGATTGGATATCGTTTAAACTAGCCGTTTCAGAACCCCAGAAAAGATACTTTCTTCTTAACTCCTTTCTTCCGTTATGATGGTTGAGTGTGAAGAAGGAAGAAGGGAAGCAGTGGCCTCACAATGTGCTGGACATGTTGCTCAAATTACATGATTACGGAAATTGTGTAAAACTTACGTACTTGTAAAGTGCCTGGATTCGAAGATAAAGGATTAAGCTAAAATTATGTTCCAGAAGATTTTCGTATCACTTCTTATTGCCAAGTACCACTACAACGAAAGGGATAGATTTTTTTGTATGCTCTCTAATTTATTTCTCCATTATGGTTTGCATCAACCTATCAAAGAATGTATGCAAGTGTAGCAAAATCTTTCAAGCATCGAATGGCGAAAATAGAAATATTTTATCTATATGCATGCAATCATGGTGATGTTATTGCCAACAGCCTGCAAATGGATATTCAGGCCTTGTATCCATTGGTCTTAATATGGAATCTTTGTGTATGGAAATACATTTTGAAGCTATTGCTGTCAAAATACAAGAATGGAAACTAATCTTCATACACCAAGACCCTGCTTAACAAGGGGGATTTGCTCCAATAAGTTTGAGCACTAAACAAAACAGCGTTAAATGAGGTCATCTTAGTACGTAAATAATGGGGATATGTGCAACAGAGCATAGAATAAGAAAATTTATCAGTTTTTTGTTTCATTTTGTAACATTTATTGTACGATACTTTTTTATTACATTAACATCACATCAATTACACTTCGCCTTTGAACTTCTATCAAAATTTGAATCATAATGTATAAACTGATCCACAATTTCCGTTATAATGGCTAAACTATTTTAGAAAACCCGTTGAAAGTTCCTTTTGTTCCTTATCTTCAGAAATGCTAATTAATTTGGATTAATGAAATCATGCACAATTTCTGGGAATCCCAATAAAACCTTGCAATACCGAAACAGCAGTAAGTGAGGTTTTACTGTAACTGTTTATAGGTCACCAAATGTTGATACAGGTCTGTTTTTCATGCAGATAGAGACCTGACTTATGCATCTTCAAGGTGTGAAAAGTAAAATCGTGTTGTGTGGTGATTTTAATGTGGACTTTCCTAATGGTACAATTTATATTGCACAAATTTTACACCCACCTAGAGTATCTGCCCTCCTTGACAATATTCTTACTAATTCCCCTGGGGAGAAATTTGAAGTTACTACAGTGGATCCTGGTTTTTTCGATCATCCTGGCCTTATGATGGAATGGTTAGATGAAAGTAATCTTACAACTTGGAATGGAAAATGGGTATATCATAGACCTTGTTTGTTGGGAAAACTAGATAACTTAAAATTTTTGCTTTATAACATAACCTGGGAAGAATTTCTAAATCTCACTGATTTTCAAGATTTATCTTTATCTCTAAATGCTTATAACCACTGTTTCCTATACATATGTAGAAAGCTTTCCCCCCTTTAAAGTAAGAGAAATAATAAATGGTGCTCTAATGAACTTGAGCGTATGAAAAAAGATATAATGAAGCATTACAGGTTCTATAAAGTCAATCAGGCAATGCATGTAAAAAACATTTATCTTAATAGCAGGAGTTGTAGAGAGGCTGTAAAGCAAAATTAATGGCTAATGCCCAATTCATAAATACCTCAAGTAACAAATGCAAAGCTGACTGGGAAATGATTAGGGCAGAAACTCAGGGCTTTACTGGTTGTAATAAACTTTCTTTCTCAATTTGGGATTTTGAAAACTTCTTTAGTAGAAGTAGTCACAAGCATCACACCATATACTGTACAACTAAAGAATTGCTTAATTCAAAATAGGTCACTAGCAGCATCTTGACATGGAAATATATAACATCTTCAGATGTTATAAAAACTCTTAAAAGTATGAAAAGCTCTGATGCAAACGACATGTATGAGATAACAAAGTACCTCCTAAAAACTGTTAGCAGTTGTATTGCTGAGCCAGTTACAATTCATATTAATAACTGTTTTGCCCATGGGAAGTTTCCTGATGAACTAAAAATTGATGAGATGGTCTCGGCCTTGACTTGGTGGTAAATCATTGTAAGCTATGAGAAAGAAACTTTAATATTAACAAACCACAAACATTGTGGTTTGTTAATATTAAAGTTTCTTTCTCATAGCGAACTAAAAATTGCTTAAGTGGTTCCAGTATATAAAACAGGAGGCAAAAACTATATTGAAAACAATAGACCCATATCTATGATGCTAGAGTTCTCTAAAATATTTGAAAATATTATAAAAACTTAGTTGCTTGAATTCCTAGAAGGCAAAAACTTGATTTCCTGTGTACAACCTGGTTTTTACAATGATAAATAATTGTGCATGCAGTTGATGCCCTCATATTGAATGTAATCGAGGAGTAAGGAATACTCCAATATCCTTATTTGCAGTGTTATTGAGTTGGCTGCCATACTATAAGTGCTATATAATAAGAAAAGTGAATGTAATGAAAGATTTCTTACTCTTATTGACTCAATTATTTCCTTTGAGGATGCTTGCTCCTTCTCCAACCTGAGGCTCAGCTGAGAGCAGATCTGAGGAAAAGAATTGTTACCATTAGTTGAAATGTTTGAACATAAAACAATGCTTATTAGCATATTTTATATTATACGAAAATCAGATTAAAAGTATAATTATTCATGAACAGAGGTATGTAAAAAAGAGAGATTCTATCTCTTAGTGAAATAGTTTCTTGACAACCAATGTGACTTGAGTCAAGCTCATACAATCATCAATAAGACTACATAAGGAATTTTGGCCCGTACCTTGGGTCATCAAGAAAGTTCTGCAGTTATTTAAATTAATTCATTTGGTCTGTCTGTTTGGAATGTCACTCCTATATTTAAAAGCAGCTTAAAGGAGGATCCAGCAAATTACAGGCCTATCTCCTTAACATCACTGAGCGGTAAAATAATGGAACATATAATTGCTAGTTCCCTAATGAGTTTTCTCGAAACGTCCAATTTTATAGCTAGGCACCAACGTGGTTTTTGTAAGACTCGATCATGCGAGACTCAGCTGGCATTATTAGTCCACAATGTCCTGAAATCTGCGGAAAATAAAAAGCAAGTCGATGCGATATTTTTAGATTTTCGGAAAGCATTCGACAAGGTCCCCCAACACAAATTATTGTACAAATTAAAACTTGCGGGTATCAATGCAGAAGTAATAGAGTGGATAAAAGACTTCCTCTCCAACAGAGAACAACGCGTAGTACTTGATGGAATTAGCTCCAACCTAGTTAAGGTAACCTCGGGCGTCCCACAGGGAAGCGTAATCGGGCCGATATTGTTTTTAATATATATCAACGATCTTAGCAAAATAATTGATAGTAAAGTTAGGATATTTGCAGACGATACGGTAGTTTACAGGGAGATTGAGAGAGAAGAGGATAGATTGATCCTTTCAAATGACTTAACCATTTTACTGCGGATGGGCCGATCTATCGGCCCTGTTTTTCTACTCAGCAGAACTCCTCCATGAGAGTATATTTGTTTTTTCTCTCTTCGCCCCAGTTATCTCTGGTGCTTATGCATCAGAAACAAACCGATAGTAGTGCTGAATTGTGCGTTAGGCATCTTTGATTTTATTTTTCATCTTCAGCTCCCCTTTCTCCTTCAGTTGCCTTCAGTAGTGTCCTGTCTTTTGCAGCGTTCATGTTTACCTGTACTCCTGAGTTCGTTTTGGCCCGATTTTTTTTGTTTGCATTAACTAATATTCTTGTGAATAAGTTTTAAGATCTAACTGCATTATCTTTTGAGATAAGTAACAGTTTTCTTATTTCAGAATTGCATCTCTTCTCTAATTATTTTCTAACTATTCTAACTATTTTGATTGATGTAATTATTTACGTGTCCTATTAACATAACCTTGTATTATTGTTTCCTGGGATAAATAAAATTATTATTATTATTAAAAGATAACGAAGGATAGTTCTTATTAAGATATTTATATTTTAGTGGAATAAAAATAGACCACCAAAGATGACTAAGAGGATTAGTGAAAAAGATATCTTGTTATTTTGTTTGAACCAGACCTTAGGGATAGTGACATTGAGAGCAGTGAAGATATTTCTTCAAGCTCAAGCAGCGATGAATCTGTGATCCAGCTCCAGCGGTCAACCACTTCACGTTCGCGTATGTTGTTTTCTTCGGAAAGCGATGACTCTAAGAGTAGAGATAAGGAAACTGCTGATGTAGAAACAAGTGATTGGGAGGAAGTGTTTGTGAACTCGGATACAATTTCTTTGCCCTCTTGTGATTACCATGAAGCCCAAGGACCAAAACATGTTCCACACCATGAATCACCTCCGATAGGTTTTTTTAATCTATTTTTTACCACCGCTCTCCTAAATTCAATAGTCACAGAAACGAATAGGTATGCCAAAGAGTTTCTTTTGACGAAGAAAAATTTGTCACCAAAATCACGGGCGAGAGATTGGAAAAATATAAATGTTTCTGAGCTCAAAGGTTTCATAGCTTGCTTGCTGAATATGGGTATTCATAGGCGGCCTACCATCGAGTCATATTGGCACACAAAACATTCCCAGTACATAGGTTGGTTCCATGATATGTTCTCCAGAGACCGGTTTTATCAGATTCTAAAATTCTTTCATTTAGCTGACACGAGAGGCCTACCAAAACCCAGTGAACCTGGGTATGACCGATGCGCTAAGATTCAATCTTTGATAGACCATGCCAATTTGGTAGTTAGGCATCACTACGTACCGCATGAACAGCTGAGTGTTGATGAGAGCTTGGTAGGCACTAAAAATAGATCACAGATTCTGCAATACATACCTAGTAAGCGTCACCATCGCTGGAGAATAAAGTTTTGGATGCTGTGCGATTCCATTGCAAGCTATTGCTTAGGATTTTTTATTTACAAAGGAGCTAAAAATATTGAAGATAAAACTGAAATACAAAAACATGGGTAAGCATACACTGTTGTCATGCAGTTGCTGAAGATGGGGAACTATCTCTCAAAGGGTTACCATATTTTTATGGATAATTATTTCATGTCAATACCTTTGGCCAAAAGACTGTATGAACTTGGGACGTATGTCACTGGAACTATTCGTAGGAACAGAAAATTCATACCCGAAGCTTTCAACAGAAAATTTGAGGTAGGCGAGCAAAAATATTTTCGATGTGGCCCAATCCTTATTGCGGGAATAAGGGAGAAGAAATCTCAGCGTTTTCCTGTTTTATTGCTTTAAACAAAATGCAAAGCAGAAAGTTGTAAACGTTCACGAGTTCATCATGGACAGACAAAAAAAATAGAGAAACCCTCAATCATAGCATCTTATAATAAATACATGGGCAGAGTTGACACTTCGGATATGATGGTATATACGTATCTCGATGAGCGGCGTACTGTCAAATACTGGAAAAAAGTGTGTTTTAACATTTTCTCTCGCATGGTGTTGAATAGTTATGTTCTTTATAAAGAAAATCTACCCGCAGGCATAAAACCAATGACACACTTATCGTTTGTAATTAGTATTATTGAAGACCTTTCCAAGGTGTGGAGAAAAAAAAGTCGCTCCTGGAACATAAAAAGAATCCCTTGTTAGAGAGGGTAAAGCTTTAAAAAAATTACCCGAAAGAAAGGAGAAAGACTGTTGCATGTGTAGTGTGCGAGGTGATGGTAAAGGAGGAAAGAGGAAAAGAGCACGCACAATTTTTGCAAAATGTGAGAAAGGACTTCATGGTGTATGCTTCCCACAACACAAGTGTGAGCTCTGAGGGTAGTTATTTCCTAAAATTCAACTTATGAATAAGCTATCATAGTTTTGTAATTAAAATTTTATATTTCAATAGAAAGGTGTCCATACTATTGACTTAATGTAATATAACAAACATTTCTTTTGATATTGCACGTGTTAAGTATCGTTAAAATGCATATTTTGTATTATAATTTATTAGTTTCCGGAAATATAAATTTTTGTAACATTAAAAAAAAGTGGTAAACACTCAAATTTTCTTTTATTTTAAACCTTATAATATGATATATCAAAGGTTAAAAGTATCTTGCATTTCTTGTATTTGTGACCTGATGATGGCTAACCGCCGAAACCGGTAGTCCTTAATATATATCTGTGGAAATTACAAAGTTTTTGACTTATTTCTTCATATTTAAAATTTGTCATGTTTTTAAATGGGGAAAATTTGAACACCTAGTATCAAACCCTGGGTCATTTCTGAAGATGTTCATTCAAATTATGTTTCAGAAGTACCTACAGTAACTTCTCTTATGTTTAATGACAGCATCATATCGGGAAGTACCTGAAAATATGATCGGAATTTCCTGTACATTTCACAAGGAGGATTGTTAAACTTGCCTTGGCATTGAATTTTGGGATGAATTGTAAGTGGTTAACCTGTAATATGAAAGTTTCCAATGCCATTTATATGTTGAGTGATAGCTCTCTATTGTTTCAGAAAGTGACCCAAAAAATATAATTAAAACCCACCCAATTATGTGAAATATGAAGCATCCTAGCATCAAACACAAGGCCACTCTCGGATAAGTCTTAGCATCATACAATAGAATACCATCTCTTCTAACTTCATGAATTTCCACTGTTTATCATAACAGGAATTACCCAAAATGAGTTTTTGATAATCCACACAATGTATTCAAACAGGGAAAGTATCTTTTTTTTGGATTTCTAGGATCAAACCCATGATACCCAGGATTGAAGTCTCACTTTTTCTTTAGTGTGATGGTCGGGGTCTCTACAGTAAAAAATGGTTGAATCAGTGATTATCTTCGTTTTGCCCTAGAGTTTGTATCCTATATATGCATATATACCCAAAAAAGCTTTTTTATATAATATAATAGATATAGAAAGTAAAGCTTACCAGA
>KZ308791.1:953881-965164 GCA_000376725.2 Ladona fulva
AACTTATAATTTATTACATATTTGGGATTTGTTTGAAGCCTAAGTTAATAATAACAGCATTTCGCCTACTATACGTAACAAACTGCTATCAATTTGAAAGTATGTTGAATACTAAAACGCTGTGAACTGGCGTTTATGATTTGACCAACAATAATTACCATTAGAGAAGGAAAAATGTAAGACAAGTTGTGCTGCACAACTAGATCTCCTGAATTGCTTAAATTAACTACTTCTGCAATAAATCACTGAATTGAGATGATGTAAACTAAAAATCGTCTGTTGCCAGTAGCTGCGCACGGAGCCATCTTTGCATACTATCGGTAAATAAGCAGTTTATACGCTGCCCCTAGAATGTATAACTTATTTGCTCTTTACCCTGGCGTTAACTTATCCAAACTTTGTGGAAACCCATTTTTGCCGGATATACAGTTTACTCAGAGGATACATCTTATCCAGCATTACAGAAACCGGCCATTGGTAAATATACTGCTGTTAAGCAAAAGTCAAAATAATAAAAAGTCACTATAACTGAAACAATTAAATAATTTTAAGGTAAAATAGAAATAAATTAAAATATTTTCCAATAAATAATGGTAACCTTATGTATACTGTTCCATCTACTGGTATTCATGAAAATGAATTCATAACATGCACTTACTGAATACTGCACATTTGTTTATAATCCCATTGATAATCCCAAAGTGTCAATTTTTGTAAAAGGCAGTTTTCAGACAAGTGGATAGCAAAATGTTGTGATTGTAAGTGGTGCAATCCCTAAAGTAACATCAAGGAATTTTAGTAGCGTTAAAATAATGATTCATGGTGGTTTTAATGTTTGTGGACTGAGGATTTAAACTTTAGAGCATTAAAAATTGAATGATAAAGTTAATTAATAATTAAACTTAATAATTTGATGTTAATGTGTTATAATGTATTGTGTGGATTATTTAAAAATCGAACAATCAACTAAAAATATTCAGTTAAAGGAAATTACGAATGAATGCTAGAATGAAGAGAGGAATGTCAATAACCTGAGTCACTTCCTCTTCTAAACGTTTCCGATCCTCCTCAGATCTTTGGAGGGCTACTCGTGTCCTCTCTAATTCTATGGACTCTGTAGACTGATGTACTTCTTCCTCCACTACATCATTAACAGGTACAACTCCCTCTTGAGACTCTGTAAATCAAGAAAACAATCACTTTGGCTATCAAACCCAAGATTAAAAAATATGAATTTCCTAGACTGTAAGCACACTTTTTCTCAAATAAATTGACTTCTCTTTTAAGAGCCAAGAATAATTTTTTTTTCCAATATTTGGAATACTTATAAAAGTATGAAAAGAGAAGAATTCCCAATACAAAATTTCAATTGTTTTGAATAACAAGACATACAAATTTCAGCAACTAACATTAAAACCCACTTTAAATGCTTTTTGAGATGACTGAGTGAAAATTTAAAAGATATAGCATATTTTTAGCTAGGACATGAGAACTTTTTATTTCATTTACAACATTTCAAACAAAAGTGACATGTTATNCACTATTCCTTTGATTTTTTATAATTCCCTGCAGAAGTAGTATTCCAAGGAAAAATTTAATCTCTCCCTTATTAGTTTCCACCCAATCCTTCTCTCAACTTCTCATTTTTAAAATTCCCTTTTCGTTTATTTTTTGACCTGCATAAATATTTGTTTGAGCAGCTATTTCATCACAGATTTCATCATCAAAAAAATGTTCAAATATCTCTAAAGGGTCAGTTTTACTGATCAATGTTCCTTTCAAAGCCTGCATCATACTTAGCAGGAAATCTGGCTCTTTCCTTGCTGAAATCAACCCATTCACTCAGATCGCTTTCCGGGAGTTTGACATCACCAACACAGCCTTCTTCATCTGTGGAAACATAGGATGAGGATTCCTCTTGCAATTCCTGAACTTCCCTCTCAGTTCTCTTGACTCCACTTGTACAGTGCTGGCCAAAATTAACGCAACACCTTGCGACGTACCGGAGCGGGAGATTTAGGAACTAACAGTGCTGAGGACTTTACAGTGCACTCTGCCAACAGTGTCAGAGGGGGGGGGGGTACAGCCCATTAGGGATGGGAAGAAGGCAAGGCCTAGATGTGCTTAATGTCGGGAAATTCGAAAATCCGTATTCCTGCGTAACTCTACAGACAAAGCGTTCACGAGAACGGATAAAAATAGGGGCTGCATACGTATACGGGATTCTCAGGATGAACAGTCTGACGAGATTTTGGCGAAAAACTATGCCTAATCAAATTTTATGAAGGTATAAAAGATTCATCCTCTTTCGCTTCAAATATGCAACGCGTTTATTTGATAATTTCCTAGGCTTTATCCATTATTTTTATCTACTGCCAAGAGGTTACGGAGAATACAAAATCTTCGAAAACAAAACGTTCTTCAGAGCATTTTGCAACTATTAACGTTTATTTAATGACTGAGCCTGATGTTTTAATTGGATAGATAAAAACAATTGACGTATTTCAAAGACAGGTCTTATTAAGATTTCATGAAGAGAATTCCTTATTTCCGAGAAACGTGGTGACTGTAAAGCTGACAAACTAATTTCACAGACATCTTATACTGGTGCTTCATTTGTTGTCGCTATTTCATTTGATATACTGATAGTTTTATTTTTTTAATGCTTTCACCAAGGACGAACATGCGACGCCCTACGCTATCCGGAAGACCATTTCTTTAATCACTCCCAGCATTGCGAACNATGACTGAGTGAAAATTTAAAAGATATAGCATATTTTTAGCTAGGACATGAGAATTTTTTATTTCATTTACAACATTTCAAACAAAAGTGACATGTTATTTTGGTTTTAATTTTGTACAAGAGCTTTACATTTTATAACACAAAAGCACTTCTTTAGTTTGCTTTACTTGCATCACTTTAGTTGTTCTTTTAATTAATTTCATTGACTGAAGGTATTGCTGTGTAATGCTAGTTGCCTTCATGAAATGTTTTTTAAAGAATAGTCAGCTTTTTGAGAAGAAGAAGAGTGCCTTCTTTTGCTGCTTCATTTTGGCCACTTTCTGCTCAAAAAGGAAACAAATTTTACCAGAGAGACAATTAGAATAACAATTTTTACCAGAGAGACAATTAGAATAACAATTTTTACCAGAGAGACAATTAGAATAACAAATTTTTAACAGCATTTGTAGGCTGCAGTCAGAAAACATATCTCATCAAGACTATGTTCATAAGCCCACCACACCTGGCATTTCCCTCTCTGGTTTATTTGATTTGTTTAAAACTTGAGATTGGGCCGAAAGGAAACATCACCAAGCAACTTTTCAATCTAATGTTCTGTCCTACATGAGGCTGATCTCACTCTGATTCACAGAATCAACTGCAGTAGTGGTATGGTGATTGTTCTGTTTTGCAATATCTTCATTTTCTACCCGCCTCTATAACCCGTAACATGTGATCTTCAGTCTGAGGGACCGCAGCAATTTTTTAATAGTGAATAATAAGTATATTTGATTTTTAACAAATCTGTAATTTATGTTACCTTAGATACTTTTACATAGGATATAGCATTCTTCACAATTTGTTTATCTCTCTTATATTTCAATAAAATTGCAATTAAAATTCATGAGCAGTCTGTCAAACCTCCCCTCACATTTGCTGTTTTGATGAATAATGCAATAAATAAAATGCTTTTCAACAAGGTTCTATTATTCAATATACCAAGAAATACATCAAAGGCATTACTTTAAAAATAAAAGCTGCTGATTATAGACATGCAACGCTATTAAAAAAAGCTTTTTCTTTCAAACTTTTGACTATTTTCAAACAATAATTTATAGTTGAAAATTTGTTGTTATAAACAGAAAACTAAAATGCAATCCAAATTAGTGGATACCTGACTAGATGTTTAAAACTTGAAAATGTTATATCAAAATTATCATTCAGTCAGTTTATATACATAAAAAAAATTTGCAGTCTTCCAGACCACATGTTACTTGTTGTAAATAAAAATTGCAGGTTGCTAGTTAAGTGTTAAAAACCATCTTCATTAGTGAGCCATCAGCTTAAGGAGCATACAACATGGTCAATGAAGAAAGATATGAGTGTCGAAGGAACAAATAAGAGAGTCAATAAAATGTTATTGCTTAGGGAATGGCTGATTTGGATGGTTCAATGAACCATTCTAAGGACTCCAGCATGCAGAGTGGGTAAAGTAGACAGAGGAATCAATATGCAAAGGAAATAATGGAAGAATGAAACAATTCAATTTTGAGCAATTAAGAAGGATTGGAAAATTTCAAACTATGATTGAAAAGTTAAATTATTTTGGAAACTTATATCAATTAAATACAAGTAGTCATTGACTTATGTGACTTACAATGATTTGACTTATACCCACTGTTCCTCCGACTATCTTTAGATGGACACAAGTAACTGTTTGCACTGCCAAAAGTAAAGAACGTCCAATTTGCATCCAAATTGACTAAAAACCAATCAGTTGGAACTAAAGTGGTCATAAGACAATCATTATCAGTACATGAATTTCACTTTTCATGGGTTTTCATGGAATTCATGGGAATATTTATTCAAAATAAAATACATTTGTGCCAGCTTGCTAAACCACTAGCAGAATAGGCAGCTGTTTTCAAGATGGTACGACAGAAGGAACGTGATGATTTTTAACCCTTTCCCTCATAAACCGCCCAGAACCGCTTGTACTTAAATCCCCACTAAGAGGCAAAATTTAAATGCCCAGTTCCCCAGAATTTAGTCTTTTAAGTGACAAGAGGTGGTCACCACTGTACGATCATCTTAAATCTATTATAACTTTGGTGCGATTCATGTGATGATTATGAATCTTTAAATGGAAGTGCACAGTGGATTATTTTGTTTATAAAAAACTTCTTACCAAAATATGACACCTCTACTCCTTTTTCTTGGTGATATTGCAAAAAACAGCCGACTCTGCATAATGGCAAATCGCAGTTCTTACACTTACAAGTGGTCTGTATTTTATTTCCGGTAGTGGTTAACTTATTCTTTTTACTACAATTTGCACACTTTTTACTACAATTTGCATGCACTAGAAAGAAGAATTGAGGTGAATAGAAAAACATATGTGACCTTCCTAGACCTAGAAAAAGCCTTTGACTTGGTGGACTGGAGATTACTATTCCAAAAATTAACAAAAATTGGACTTGATTGGAAGGATAGAAGGTTGATTTTACATTTGTACAAGAAACAGAAAACAGAGATTGATATAAATGGATGCAGGAAATTAGCAAAAATAAGGTGAGGTGTGAGACAAGGTTGCCCCCTATCACCATACCTGTTCAATTTATTCATCAAAGAAGCAATAACAATTATGAAAGAAAAGACAAAAGGTATTTTTTAAAAATGGAGGACATATTCACAGTATCTGCTTTGAAGATGATATAGCAATAATTGCAGACTCTGAAAAGGACATGAACAAGATGCTTAATATACTGTCCAATGCCTTAGAAGAGTTTAAACTTAAAATCAACAAGAAAAAGACCAAGACAATGGTGATAGAAAAGAGAAAAGGAAATGCCAAAATTGACATAAAAATAGACAACACTACCTTAGATCAAGTTGAAAATTTTTGCTACCTCGAGAGTATTATTAACAACAAAAATACACGTGAGACAGAAATCAAGAGAATAATAGCCTTGGCAAAACAAGCATTTCAAAACAAGAAGAATCTATTAGTTAATAACTATATAAGCTTGGAGACCAAGAAAAAGTTCATCAAAACGTTTGTTTGGAGTGTGTTGTTGTAGGGATGCAAGATGTAGACCATCAGGAAGGCGGAAAAATTAAGCTTGAGGCAATGGAAATGTGGATTTGGAGGAAACTAACAAAAACAAGCTGTGTAGAATGAAAGAGTAATGAAAAAGTTTTAGAAGTGAAAGAAAATAGATCGATTTTAAAGACGATAGGAAAAAGAAGGGCCAAACTGATTGGACATGTACTGAGGCATAATCAGTACCTAACAAACATAATTGAAGGAAAAGTTGTAGGAAAGAAACCAAGAGGAGTCCCAGAACTTCTTTCTTCAAGAACATGGAGAAGGAGACTGATTTGACATCGTATGCTAGCCTTAAGGAAGTATCAATGAAAAGAGAGATGCGGCTACTGTGACAAGGCACAGCCTTTAGTATTTGATGATGATTGCACACTTTCTTTTTACCTTCTATTTTTACTAGGCTGTGTTGCTCTGGGTAAATCTGGTAGTTGTTCACGTCTTCAATAACGCAAAATTTTTTGTGATGTGAAATTCCCTATCATCTGTCAATAGAGCACCAGACAGAAATCTTTTTGAGTTTGTCCATGCCTAGAGGCTGTAGGTGTATTAGTTTTCTAATGAATGATGAAACTATATACTATAGCCAAATTTATTACGAAAGAAAATACATACTTCCACCATTTTTTCGATTTTCTTCCGAAGTCATAATAATTTCTAGACTGATCTGCTTTGTCCATGCCTCAAATGTTCTTAGTATACATTGCAATGGGTTCTGGACAACTCACAATAAGCTGTTGATTACCTTTATCCATTTTCCTGCTTACAAGCACAGTCTTTGGAGGATCACAGTTAGTGGAGAGTAGGCATATAGGCCTATTGTCTTGCCAAACTGTAGCGGTAACATTTCCATGTTACAAACATTTACTTTCCCCATGTTTGAGCTTCAAGTATTCAGAATTTTTAAATTCAGCTGGCAATTCCTTACGATTTGTTTGAGCGGTACCACATGCATAAGTTTTTTTATCATATAACAATTACATCAGTCCCGCACTCGAAAAAAAATTATCGAAACAAATAATGATTCTTGCCGAGATGTTTATCTAACAAATTCATGACTACCTGACTGCTCAGAAGCATTTTTTTGTTCTTTGTATTTTTTTTGCCCATGTAAACATTTCCACGTAATACATACCCTTGTGGACTAGCTAATACCCAAATTTTGAACCCCCATTTAGTTGACTTGCTTTTTATATATTGCTTCATAAAATACCCACCTTTAAATGCTATCATTACTTCATCGATACTAAATTTGTGACCTGGTTTATATTTTTCAAAAAATTTATCCAGGATATCTAAAGCTGGCTGTACTTTTTGAAGACAGTCATAACCTTCTCCATACTTTTTTTCACAAGTTACATCATTCAAATGAAAGTACTTTGTTATGTCTATGACCCTATTATAAGTCATGCAATTACGGATAATATTCAATTTTAAGTACTTCCTGAAATGACCTGAAACCTGTGCAGAACAAGAGTTGGAAAAATCTATAACCTAAGCTTGCAGTATGCAAGCAACTTTTACTCTTTAAACTATATATACTAAATNTGTGCAATGAGTTTCTTTTACTTTTTTTTTCTATTTAAACATTTTACGATTACAATAAAATCCGCCTAAAACTTTTCAGGAGCCGCGTTTTTAATTGTTCATTCATGGGACAGTAGTTCAAATTCCTCGAGTTCTCACCGTATCTTATCACTCGATTCTATTTTCTACTAGGGGAAAAGGGGATGGTTCATTGCATGCGTATTATCCCTAAAAATATGGAAGAATGTTATGATGGATGCTCCAAAGGCATAATTACGAATTCTCATAGCACGGACGCTCTAATATCAAGGATAGCCATGAGGTATTGAAAACAAAGTGAGAGAGGTGGGCCCTCACAGATAAGGTTAATGCGAAAATTCCCATGTTATCGAGCAGCCCTGCTTCTTCTCCTCAGTATATCTACCTCGTAAGCCATGCACACGGTGGTCATTAGTCCAGTATTCTATATTGTGCGAAGTGATTCCATAGAAACTCCATGAATAACTTTCTACTTTGAGATATTTAATAGGAAAAGAAATAGGAACGTAATGCTGAGAGTTATTAAAGAAATGTTCTACGGGATAGCCTACAGCGTCACGCGTTTGTCCTTTGTGAAAGCATTTAAAAAATAATACTATTAGTTAATGAAATAGCAATATCAAATGAAGCAACAGTATAAGATGTCTGTGAAATTAGTATCAGATTTACAGTTAACACGATTCTCAACAATATGGAATGCTCTTCATTTAATCTTATTAAAGCCCATCTTTGAGTTCAACAAAGACGTTAATCGTTTTTTTCTCTCGAATTAAAACAGCGGACTCAGCCATTAAAGCAACGTTAATAGTAGTGACATNCTAAAGAAGAGGCGGCAGAAGGAATTGCCTCACTGAGCCGGCGATTTTTGCCGTATAGCCCTAGGTTTGGACACCTAGGAAAGAAGCAGACATCCACCCTAGTCATCATGGGATGCCAACATTTCGTTTTCGAAGATTTCGTATTCTCCGTATCCCTCGGCAGTAGATAAAAATAATGAAATAAGAACGGAATACTAAATCAAAAGAACGCGTTGCATATCTGAAGCGAAAGAAGGATGAATCTTTAACTTTCATTAAATTCGATTAGGCATAGTTTTTCGCAAAAATTTTTGTCGGCAGTTCCTTCCGAGATTCCCGTATGCGCAGCCCATATTCATATCCGTTCTCACGAACGCTACGCATGTTGAGATACACAGGAATACTGATTTCCGTATTTCCCGACTTTAAGCTCATCTAGGCCTCGCCTTCTTCCCATCCCCAATGGGCTGTCCCCCCCCCCCCCCTCACACTGTTGTCAGAGTGCACTGTAAAGTCCTCAGCACTGTTAGTTCCTAAATCTCCCGCTCCGTCACGCCGCGAGGTGTTGCGTTAATTTTGGCCAGCACTGTACCAGCTATGTCCTCTTCAGGCTCAAAATCATCTTTCTCCTCTACACTACTATCTATACTACAATATTATATCACTACTACAAGAGCTCTCACCTTCTTCTGAGGTATCACCACTTCGTTTAGATATTTTTTAATGTATCACGGTTTTAATTAACAAAATAAATTAAAATCACCTAATTTTAAGTTATGCAATGAAATAAACACCTAAAAATTGAGACACAGAAATCGCAATATACGGAGGCAACCGTCAGGCTCTCACATCCGATCTCCAAAACAGAAAGAAAAGAACTGATTTAGAATGCATACCAAAAGATATTTCTCTGAAACTTCTATTTCCTAAGTGTACTGACCTGCCCAAGTATGATTTCTCAGTTGGAAAATTGGAAAGGGTAATAAACTAAAACAATAAGAGGGAAAACCACCATGTCAGCACATAGTTTTCAATGAGATGCCTCACACATGGTGGCGATCGTGCTTATTATTAGGAGGATTATACCATTTCTTGCGACCGGATTAGGGATCTTAGCATCTTTTCTTTGTCTTGAGTGAGACCTTTCACTCGAGAGGTCGCCAACGACCTCGCCGCTGAAATTGCTGGTTGTGAGGCCGTGGTGGACTAATGCGAAAGGGAACTTGGAATGCAGCTGAAGTTTGGGACAAAGGAAGCGCAAATGGCCTGTGTTTATTATCCTATGAGTTTTTCTTTTTCTCCTGTTGAGAAATCTACAGTACATGTATTATACCGTAAGTCCAGCAGCGAACCTAAAGCTCACTTGCCAAAAGAGGCACACGACTATAGAATGGCACTCTGAATCATCCTCGAAATCTAGAGAGGCGCTAGGCTGAAAGCCTGCATGCATGCAAACAAAAATTTCCAACATCATCTTATGGGTAAGAAATTAGTATTGCAGGAATAAGTTCAGCGAATCTACAAAATTGGCATCACCTTCAACGGGTCTGAAGGCCCACTTCCGCCAGCAATGTCTATCAAAATAATCTAATTGGCATTTATAGTATATTCAATCTACAGTATGATTCACTATCACTGCCTCAAGTTTAGCTTACATCAAATAATTTTCAGGTTCTAAAGATAAATTCATTGTCTTTGCTTTCTAGGTAAGGTTAAAAGGTTACAGAAATTTGTTGATTACAGGACACGATAAACAGAATATTATTGCTTTCTTTTGTAAATAGCAGATTATATCGTACACCTAATATTTAAAATATTAATAAATTGATGCGTAATATGTGGCATAATTATAGGAGCTTTTAAAAGATATGATTTGGCTAATAGGAAGATTGGGTTGTATAGATAGGGGTTAACCTAGGCATCTCTTTAGGCAGTGTGAGCAATATTTTGGCTGAAGTTTGGGTTTGAGAAAGCTGTGTGCACAGTGGATGCTGCATTCGCTAACATTGGAGAATAAGCACATTCGAATGCGACTTTCACAGGAGCATTTGGAGCATTTTAGAAAGCATAAAAAGGACGTTGTGTATAGTTTCATCGCTTGGGTCTACAACCATGATCCTGATTCAAAACAAGAGGCTCAAGAATGGTGTTTCCAAAGCGAGTTAAGATCCAGAAATTGACCAAAAAGGTGTTAGCGTCAGTTTTTTGGGATGCAAAAGGAATTTTGTTTGTGGATTACCTCCAAACTGGTAAAACAATAAATTCAGATTATTATTGTAACCTTTTGGATCAGCTGGATATAAAAATTTGTGAGAAAAGACCAGAAGAACAGAAGAAAAAAATCATTTTTCATCAAGACCCTCTCACACAAAGATCAAAAAACCATCACGAAAATCAGTAAATTAAAGTCCGAATTGTTGCAACATCCACCCTATTCACCAGATTTAGCTCCCTCTGACTTCTGGCTATTCTCACATCTCAAAAAATTCATGCATGGGAAACGATTTTCATCGAATGAAGTGGTAATAGAAGCTGTATTTCGACATTCTACCGGATTCTCACTTCAGGGATGGAATCCATAAATCAGAGGATCACTGGAACTAGTGTATTGAAGTTCAGGGAGTTCATATCATATATATAAAAAGCAAATGTCTGTCCATCTGTCAGTCCCCTTATTTATCTCCGAAACGGTTTGACTAAGAGATATTAAACAAACTGCATTGTGTTTCTACGATGCTGATTCTCCCAGAAAAACTATTTTTATCTCTGTAAAGGCCCGGGTTCGAACCCAGGAGCAGAAAATACGTTTCCATAAGAGATGTACATAAATTACGTTTTCAGGACTTGCGGAGGTCATTTCTTTTACAAAATTAAATTAGAAACAATGGTACTACGAAATTGAGACAAGTGTCACAAGAAAGGAAAATGATCATAGAATCTTATTTTAGTCGTGAACCATTCACATAAATTCGAAATTGCGAGAACTTTGATAAAATAGACAAAAAATTTGTATTTTTTTTGGGAAATAAACAACCCATCCCTTTGACGGCTAAGGCCATTATTGAATGTTGATTTCATGAATTATCCCATATAAG
>KZ308791.1:1007829-1030649 GCA_000376725.2 Ladona fulva
GTAAATTTTAGACTGAATTCTTTAGAAAGTAATACTTTATTAAACAGAAAGAGAGAAATAAACTGAAATAAGCATTTCTTCAAAATTAAATACCCACCACGGGTGCAACATGGAAAATTTAAATACCCATTCCATGACAAGTGGACCAATTTTAGAAAAGTGCCCTACTCGACCATCACCGATTTCAATGAAATTTCGTGTGGACATTTACTCATATTCTCAATGAACATTGGCCAAGTTTTACATCCATCAGTGCAATAGTTGCTGAGATATAGTAATTTGTTTGACCCCCTACCACAGCCCTCAACAGTACAACATCAGTTTTTACCAAATTTGAGACACATTATCGCAGGCGATATTCTTTTGAGGGAAACAAAAATTAGTATTCTTACAGAAATTTAGTTGCTCTATTACACAAAAAATTAGGAAACCTGCATGAGCAAATACCATGTAGAAAATCTGAAGCAAACTCAGCCCAAAAAATTATGGCTTGAAAAAATTTAGTTGGGCATTTAAATCTATGGAAATAAACATAAGATAAATGCAAAACTTTGTACCGTGTAACTACGTAACACATTGTAAAAGATTAAAAAATTAATTTCCCTAATGCCAACCGTTAGTTTAAAAATTGAGTGTAAATGTTACAAATTTCATTATGCCAAAAATAGGGTATATTCAGCTCTTATTTACTAAAAAAGACCCTCTCAAAACTCTTTCATGTTGTGTTTTGTTTCAATTTATGTTTATGTTTTGTTCATTTGGATGAAATTTTCCTTTAAAAATAAAATGAGCATACAAGACAAAGAGAAGGAGAGAAAACTTTGTTTATGATGTAAATAATATAAATATTTACTCATATTACAGTGAGACCTGAGTTAGCCATTGTACATTAGAACAACTGATTGGATTGGATGTACCAATGAAAAATTAAATCTGTAAATCCTTATATTTATAGTAAGACAGGTGAAATATGAAAGATAAAAAGTATGTCTAACAAACCAGAGAGAGGCTCCTCTTCTTTGGGTGACAGCAAAGATGGGACATGCCCCGTCATGGATGCAGTGAGAGAAGCATATGTGGAAAGTGGACGATTGATAAGACC
This sequence comes from Ladona fulva, assembly GCA_000376725.2. Classification (NCBI taxonomy): domain Eukaryota; kingdom Metazoa; phylum Arthropoda; class Insecta; order Odonata; family Libellulidae; genus Ladona; species Ladona fulva. Next base: position 1,008,932 of record KZ308791.1, read on the forward strand.
TGCCAAGTTGAGTGAAAGATGCAGTCTATTGCGTTCCTTCTCTATCTGAATGAAAACAAGACAAATCAGTCAATTATTGACTAAGAAAACCACAACCACACACATGCAAAATCCTGATGGCATATAAAATCTCATATTTAGCTATTTGGAAAATTTCTCTAAATCAAGGAAGATCAAATCTTGGAAGAGAAATCTATTGATTGCATTCTTCATAAAGATTGTATCAAAAAATGCTTTCCTACAGTTTTTGGGCAAATACAAAACTCCAAACCTGGATAAATTAGAAAGTCCAGTTCTGGTGTTAAGGTTAAGAAATCAGTGTAAATTATACAAAGTTGGGTTAAATGATTATTGAGGATTAGCATAAATAAAATTAAATAAAAATTCTTTGATAGATGATCAAGCTAAGTGAGTCTGTCCAAAGGTTAAAGGATATGAAACCTGCAAGTTTTAAAGAATAAAGGCCAATTACAAGAAATTAACACCTCTTGCACACTGCATGTTCTTCATTCTCCAATTATATCAACAAAATTAACTTTTTTACCTCAGAAAGAACTAAAGAAATTTTAGCATTCATTCAATATTTCTTATTTCATTAAATAGATTTTTCACTTAATACTTATTTTAATGCAGAAGAACATTTTCCTGGCAGCCTTGGGACCTGACTACTGCAGGACCATTTAGTAAATTACTCTTTAACTTCATTCAACTGCAAAATATTGAAACACATAATTGCCAGTTCTTTAATGGGTTTTCTTGAAATGTCCAATATCATAGTTAGAAATCAACACAGTTTTTGTAAGACTCGATCTTACGAATCTAAGGGGGTCATTATTAGTTTTTGAAGTCTTGAAATCTGTCAAAAATAAAAGGCAAGTTGATGCAGTACTTCTAGATTTTTGGAAAGCATTTGATAAGGTCCCTCATCATAAATTATTCTACAAATTAAAAGTTGTGGGTATCAATGCAGAAGTAATAAATTGGATCCAACCTTCTATCCAACAGAGAAAAATGAGTAGAACTGGATGGTTTTAGTTTCAACCTGTTTAAAGTGAGTTCAGGCATGAGGCAAGAAAGTGTAGTCAGACCTTTACTATTTTTTGTGAAAATTAACGGCCTTAGCAATGACTTGATAGTAAAGTTATGATATTTGCAGATGACATGGTAATATACAAGGAAATAAGAGAGTAGAGAGGATGGATTAACCCTGTCGAATAACTTAGATAATATTATGAAATGGTGCAATGATTGACAATAACAGATAAATGCAGACAAACTTTCAGTAGTTAACTTCTTTGAAAGAAAATCTACTATTAAAGATTATTGATACAGTCTACGTAAGATGAATTTATTAGCAGTAGAATTTGTTCAATATCTAGGAGTAACTCTCATGAATAACTTAACATGGAGTACTCACATTCATAATATATGCAGAAAAGTATTTAAGAAACTTGGCTTCATAAAGAGAATAGTCGGTAGGAGCAAAGAAAAAGTTTGCGACTGATGTAATTTCGGGTTAGTTAGGCCACATCCTGAGTATGTGTGTAGTTTATAGGCCAATAAGTGTTGCAATCTAGAATTAGAAAAGGTGCAGCAAAAGGTTATACATTTCGTGAGGAATTGCTATGATACATATATGAGCATTACACAGATACTTCAGGATGGGAATCTTTAGAATTTCGGACAAAGGATCCCATGTGGGGTTGATAGTCCTCCATCGGGCACCTCACCTGGTGGCAGATCAGGGAATGCCTCCCAGATATGGGTGGTACCAGGGAAATCAAACACCCGGGGCGGACCAAAACTAGCTTGAGCAGTGGCAGCTCAAAACTGAACACAGGCAGAAGTTTGTTCTAGAAACCAAAATGGCTGTGCATCAGACAACAATCGGCAAGAGGGTAATCACTGTATCTGATGATTGTACAGCGATGAGGAAGGCTATGAAATGACCACCTCATTACCCTTCCTAGTTGAAAAATCATGGCTGAGAATCAAGATAATATGGTCCTCAGTCCTGGTCAGATCTTCTATGATCAGAGGGTGCTAAGAATCCCCTGGTCAGCTTTGAAAATTGCAACTTGGAATGTAAGAAGTCTCTTCATAGCAGGAAAATTAGATAATGTAGATATTCAAATAAAGAGGTTAAAATTTGATATTTTAGATACTAGTGATGATCAATGGTCAGGAGCATGCAAATGTAATACAGAAAATGGAGTAATATACTACTCAGGAAACAATAATTCAACACACAGATATGGTGTGGTCATAATAATCTCTAAAAACATCAATAGAGCAGTGACAAATGTTATCCCATTATGTGACAGAATCATGATGATACAACTCCAAACTAACCAAGGTATAATTAATTAATCTAATACAAGTATATGCACATACTGCAGATATAGAAGAAAGTGAAATCAACAAATTTTATGCCGACATTGAAGAAGTTTTAAAAATGACAAAGAAGCAGCAATTTACAATAGTGATGGGTGATTTCAATGCCAAGATAGGGAGAGGAAAAGGACATATAGGAGAACATGGTTTAGGTGAACATAATAAACGAGGTGACCATTTGGTCCAATTTAGTCAAACAGAGAATTTCATCGTTGCAAATACTTTCTTTAAACTACCTAAAAGACTATTATATACATGGAAATCACCCCTAGACAAAAGGGAAAGAATAGTTAGAAATCAAATAGAGATTTTGAAATGCAATTTTATCAGGATCTAAGTAAATTTAAACTGAACTAACCAAAAAGATAGAGGCTGAAGAGATTAATAAAAATCTTAAACATATTAAAAATCAAAACTTAAATACAAGTAATATAAATGAGAAAATATAAAACAAGCAATAATATTGGGAAGCAAAGACAACTTAAAACCTGTGAAGAAAAAACATAAATTATGGATGACTGATGAAATATTGTCATTAATGGATAGACGAAGAGCATATAAGATAAAAAACCCATTGAAGTATATCGAAATATATATAGAAATATATATAGAAATACACAGGAAAATTAAGCGAAAAATAAGAGAGGCTAAGTACACAAAAAACATAATTCTTATAATATGCACAAAAGAATTAAGGATATAACAGGAATGAGTAAAAGAACAAGTATTTTGATAGATACAGATGGTAGACCTATTATAGACAAACACAAATTGAGACAATGGACTGCATACATCAAGGATTTGTTTAATGATGAAGAGAGAGAGGGAACAATACAAACATATATACAGAAGAATGAACAGAAATTCTATGAATTGAAGTAGAACATGCATTAAAAAACAGTAAAAATGGAAAAGCAAGTGGACCCGACGAAATCCTTGTTGAATTGCTTCAACTTATGGATGATGAAAGTATTAATGTTTTACTAAATCTTTTTAATATGATCTACTTCACTGGTCATATATGAGCAGATTGGCTCCTTTCCACCTTTATAGCGATTCCAAAGAAGCCAAATATCCTTGATGAGTCACACCTAGAAAATATTCCTGAAAATAATTCATAATAGGATCTATAAAAATTAGAAGAGGGAATGTCTCACACACAAATGGGTTTTAGAAACGGTTTTGGAACTCGTGAAGCTTTATTTAGTCTCAACTAAACTCTAGTTTACTAAACTAACTAAAGTGTAGGCCATTTAAATATTATTAAGGCCATATCTGGGCCCTAGGTGGGTTGTTCTTTTCATTACTGGGTTATAATCCCATATAATTTTGAATGTTTCCGATGGAGCTGACTTCAGTTTTTAAATAGAAATTGGCTGGGATATCGTCCATGACATTTTTGATCAGTTGGAATTTGTGCGCTCTAAAGTTATCTTCAGAGATTGTCATTCCTGGTACTTTTAACTATATCTTTAACAGTCTCTTGTCTAGCATGTCATTACTTTTAAAATTTCTTTTACTAGAAAATATCCAGGCGGCATATGCATAAATTAAAGATATCTGAAAAGATAATCAGTTAATGTTGATGCTACATGAGATTGCTCAGAATCGCCCATCCAGCTGAGTGCACCATCAGGAAAAAACATTGCAACTAGGTAAATTTTGCAAATATTTACATTGGACTAAATTTATTAAGTTTATTCTAGATATTACAGCAAAAATGCATGAGCGTCAGAAAAGGAGATATAGGAAACTCTAAAATAAAAAGAGATGGAGGACCATACTTTTGCACCTCTCAAGAAATACTATCCACAAAGCATGAAACTGTGTCTGTGAAATGTTTAAATTAAAAATTTTCTGAGGTTAAATTTCATAAAGTAACTTTTATTCCGTATATTTCAGATTATTAATCTATTGATACAGGAGGACTATCAAGTAAAGGCACATCTAAATCTTAATCTTAGGTATTACGTCAGTCCTGAAGTAGGTAATAATTGTGCTATAATTTCAATACATGCTAAAGTCATATCTATGGGGAGGAGGATTTTCTAGACTCTAAATCAGGCTCTTTCTTAATATGATACCTTTCCAACATATTTTCCGTAAAGCGCCCACCCTCTCGTGTGAGAGCCTTTGTATGCCAATTATCATTACATAGAAAGGGGGGGGGGGTTGGGTATATACCCATTTGTTTTTTTAATAATTAGCTGTACTTTCCATATATATGACTTTAATCTAGATACAAATTGATTTTATAAAGTAATCTAACTTTAAATGATCCTCAATTTACATTCATTAATAAATTCTAAATTAACCTAATTTTCTGTTGGCTAATTTACATGATCCAGACAACATCTAGACAAGCAAGCCATGAAAATCTAAGTGAAATTAATTTTAACATGAAAAAATTCAGTCTGAAACATGCAATTATCATAATGAGACCAAATGACTTACTTCTCCTCCTGTGCCAATTCCAAGTACTTCATAATGTACACATATACTCTCTTCTGAAGATGATGAAGGTGAAAGAGTGGATGCTCCAACAACAGGGGGTTGATCACTACCTGGACTGAGAGCATTTGTTACTGTCTGAAATCACCAAGAAAACAATAGGGTGAAAGGTACACCAAATAGTACTAATTATTCATGCCAGTTATGCAGCTGCATGAACCTTTACCACTTTACCTCTATATGGTATGACTGGTGCTCAGTTTCCTGAATGCCTCAGGCAAGCAATATAACCAAAATTGTATGGAAGATGCTTAAAATGTATAAAAATTAAGAGAAAATTCACTATCAATGACTATATATAAAGATAGAAGGAACAACATGGAAAATGTTGGAAGAAAACAAATGGAAAATTAATGAATGAATACCTTAAAAATAGAAACCAATGAATGAAAACCAGCTTTACATGAGGAAGTAGATATTCCTGAGATTTATATGTTAACTGTTAAGGTATTCTTGGTTCTATACATAATCCACTACTTCTACATTCACTCCATGAATCTTGTATCACAATTTATCTTAGAGATTTTGTAATACTCTTATGAAATATGTGAAGATGTTCTGATTTGTTTGTTTCACACCTAAAATCATCAATCAAAGGAAGACCACTGCATTGATTGATGATGATGAAATTAGATCATCAGAAAATTTCAATTCTGATATTGGTTAGGTGCATTTTATCAAACACTGTTTCTCCACTTTTTGCTTCTAAAATTAACCATAAACTCTAAGCTTATAATAGAATGAGAGAATGAGGAATTACACAACACCTCATTTGCTCTATTGCTTTGTGTGTATTTCAGAACATTTAAAGGTACAAGGGCAAGGTGAAAAGTTCTCAGCCTGACACAGAGATGGCGTTCCAGTCAGCAAAAATGTATGATCCCTGCCTGGGAGCATGTGTCATTAGTTCGTAAGACAAGTTTTAACTTGTTCTCTCAAGTAGTTTGTTTACATGTATTGTTGCAGTAGACGTCTTTCATGTTTTTCCTTAAAATGGATAAACTTGAATATCGTGTGGTCATAAAATTCTTCATTTTGGATGGATTAACCCCTAAGGAAATTCATCCAAAGTTGACAAAAGTGTACGGGGACTCTGCTACTTCAATGTCAACCGTTAAAAAGTGGGCAACTGAATTTAAACGTGGTCGCACATCCCTCGAAGATGACCCACATGAAGGACGGCCAAAAACCGCAACCACACCGGAAACAATAAAAAAGGTGCATGATATCGTGTTGGACGATAGATGAGTGAAGGTGAGTAAGATAGCTGAGGCCGTGGGGATATCGGAAGAAAGGGTGCAAAACATCTTGCACAAAGAATTGTGGATGCAAAAGCTCTCCGCTAGGTGGGTGCCGCATTTGCTGAATGCCGATCAAAAGCAAATGCGCAAGCAATTCCTGCAGCAATGTTTGCACCAATTCAAGATGGCACCGACCGATTTTGTGCGGCAATTTGTCACCATGGATGAGACATGGGTCCACCACTACACGCCAGAAATGAAACAGCAGTAGAAGCAGTGGGTGGAAGCCGGTGGTTCAGCGCCAAAGAAAGGGAAGTTGATCACATCTGCCAGAAAGGTCTTGGCCAGTGTGTTTTGGGATGCGAAAGGGATCCTGTTAATTGATTACCTTGAAAAAGGCAGAAAAATTACAGGCGATTATTACTCCAAACTTCTTGACCAGCTGGATGCCAAAATTCACGAGAAGAGGCCTGGCTTGAAGAAGAAAAAAAATCATCTTTCACCAGGACAATGCACCTGCTCACAAAGGTGCATTGTCCCATGCATGGGAGAAATACAGGATTTGGGGTACGATTTGCTCGGCCATCCCCCCTATTCTCCTGATTTAGCACCCTCAGACTTCCATCTGTTCCCAAACTTGAAGAAATTTTTGTCTGGGAAGCCCTTGCTTCCAATGAAGAAGTTGAGCGGGCTGTAGGTGGACTGAAAATCTCCATCTTTCATTGTCAGGCCGAGAACTTTTCACCTTACCCTCATACATGTGAGAGTAGGATAGGATGTTTGAAAAAACAAAAGTTTGTTAAAGCAAACAAATTAAAGGAATCGTCTGAAGAAAATACTTTTATTCTATCAACATCAAAGATAGGGAAGTTAATTTTAAACTTTTTAAGTCAAAGTACCACTGTACACCAATCTTTCTAGTAACAATTGAATGTTAACAACAATGTAGTAACAATGAAACATTCTTTTATTGAAGAATTAACTGAAGCATTCCTTTTTAACTGAAGTATTACAGGGGTTTTAATTGTGTTTCCATTGGCCTTTCTAAATCCAACTTCTGAAAATTATGTCCAATAATTTTAGAAATTTTTAAAATGCTATTGGTATTCATGACTAATATTTTTCCTTGCCGGTGATATAGCAATTTGAGTTGAAATAATCCTTATTTATTATCAAATTAGAATGATGTTTCATTTCTAAGAACTTCAAAATTACGTAAACAAAAATATTGAAGTTAATATTACCTCCTCTAAATGTAGATAAAAATGTTGCACAAGGGCGCGGCGTGTTGTATACCAAAATCGCTCTGTTGTTGGGTAAACACGGACAGGAGCTTCAATAATAAATCTAACTGGCTCTCTGATTCCTCTTAGCACTAGATCAACCCCAACTGTAATATAGCTGTTGTCTGCAGATGGAGGTTGAGAGATGGATAGTGCAGCTGATGGTTGAGAGGTAGCTGTATTTGATGTAGGTGCATGCTGCCCCTGTTGTTGCGTTGCTATGGAAGTTTCTACATTCAAAGCCTCAAATGCTTTCTCCGAAGGATCCCACTGTCCTGATATAACATACGATTGCTGCCCTTCTTCTCCCACACCCATTGACATCTATAAAATAGATTACACCAAGTTATTTTAACTCTTTTATATAATTTATTTGTATAATGGAAATAATTTCACAAAGCTCATTCCAGAAAGGTTTATTTAACAATTCTAATACACATACACGTTTTTAAAAAAAGAGAATTTCTTTAAAAGCTCCATTACTTTGTCTTCCCCAATACTGATCAATCAATAGATTCAGTATTTAGTGCTCAATAATCAGAAAATTGATATTAATGGGATGTTTGAAATTAAATTTATGAGCAAGAAATCATGATAAAGAATTTTCAGGCACTTGACAGTGCACTCCAAACAAAAAGAAAATCACCCACCATCTCTAGGAGATGCATGTCACCATGTCGGACATTTTTCCCAGGACTGACTAGCAAGCCAAAACACCTCTCAACTGGTAAAGAGCGTGTAAGACAAAGATATCGACGAAGCCATGGATGAGTAGGTTTCCCATCTCCTCCAATCTGATTTGAGTTGGGCTTGGTAGAGGAAGTCTGGCCACCCTTTGGTATACACCAAATATACAATAATAATGGGAAAATAGGTCGTTTATATACATTAACATGAAGATGATGAGCATGAAAAAAATAACCTGATTTTTGCCATATCTTACCTGGTCTGTTGCAGAAAATAGCTGCCTTACTACTACCACCACCTGCTTTTCTACTTGCGCACGCAGTTTAAATCCAGTTTTATCCTTGGGGACTGTGATAAAATTTCCCTAGCAACACAATTAAGATTATTTTAATTATTCAGTCATAATGTACCCTGTACAAGAAAGCTTGCTTTCACCCAAGGAGACATCTTGACAGACTTACTTTGCCATCCTCTTCTTTGATCTCAAGAGTGACTTCAAAAATGCAGACCCGGGACTCAGGAACTGTTTTAGGAGCTACTTTTGGTCCTTCCGTAAAATTAGACCCTGCATTGTTTTCTTGAATCTCAGACTCAAGGGGCACCCTTCTGAAAGCTTTTGCGAAGCAAGCTGACACCTGATCAACCTTAGGAATTGAAAATCATGATCAGTTTGGTACTTATCTACTGGCTAATTATCTATAAATATTACTAAAGCTCTGATGATCAAAGATAGAATATCATATCAGTTTATTGCAATCTTCTCATAATGAGCATGTTGTCATGAACTTTACTCCTAGATAACTTTTCTTGGTATGAGAAAAGAGTTGCAAGTCATTTGGAAACCAAAAATACTAAAAGGTAAGATATAAAAATGGGGACTATTTCTGACAGGTCACTTCCATTTTTAAAAAGTTCCTACTTTTGCATGTTTATTAAGATACAATAAAACTTGGCATGTAGTTTACATTTACTGATTAAGTTTCATCTTCTTTGCTTTCCTTACTTTCTGTTATAAAAACACTTTTGCTTCATTTTATAAGGACATCTTGGTTGAAATATTCTTAAAATATCAAGGCCCATTTCTGTCAGTTTTATTTAAGACTGTTTACTCTTCTGTGCACACAAATTTACAGTCAAATTATGAGTAATTTCTTTTCTAAATAGGCAAATTCAACATAGTAAATGTAATGATTTAGAATATAAAAGTATATTTTCAAAACAGAGCTACATGTAGGAAGGCAAATATTTCTTTATTTAAAAACAAAATATTTTCTATACTTCTAAGACAGGGACTGGCTTGATAGAGCTAAATAGGGAGATTGAGTTGCTAGAAGTAGTTATAGCTGTATAACACTATAATACATACACACACAATTTTAGCAACCGAAGGTATAGGAGGGCTTTTACTTCCAGATTTTTTGATAGAATTTGTGATAGACTAATTACATGAAATACCCATCAGCTATGGCAAAAAACTACATAGGGTAAGGATGCATTACAGATGATACATTTCATCTCATGAAATAAGGATGATAACTGATTAAATGAAAGAACTTACAGCCTCTGGAATGTCACAGCGGAATACATGGCACTGAAATATGGAAGACTCTTGAGAAGAGCCATGTGAAAGTGTGAAGGCAAAACATCCCTCACTGCCACGGGCATAGAACAGGATCCTTTGAACCTCATAGCGTGCAATCACAGTCTCAGTAGCTGCATCATACAACCTAAATGTTTCATTTTAAAATTAAAAGCCACAGCATTTTTTATTACAAGTGCAAGATGAATATTTATGAATTTTTAAGAAAGTATACAGCCATTCCAACCAAATTCGTAAAATGAATTTTTCATAAGCAAGAAGTTCTTATTCATCAATTTTTTCAATATAAGGTAAAGAAACCAACAGCTACTGCACCAATAAAATGTAAATTAAAATAAAATTTTGAAAATGTATCTCCACTGATGGCCTTAACAATTCCAAATGCTTACAATCCAATGAGGTCAACATTTTTTCTTTAAATGAACAAGACTTAAGAATTTGTAATTAAAATAACCCAAAAAATTGATGCCATTGTTCTTATACTGCCTTAAAATACTTAATTACTCAATTGCTTTTTTCTTCATTGATTTACAAAGTATAATGTCAGAAACTTACACAACTGTTCCAGCAGAATTGTTGGGTACAGAAATAGATACTCTGAGAGGAAGTTCCGAAGAAGCCTGAGAAGCCAAGATGGCCATATTACGCTGAATTTCTGTCTCACTTTTAGGGGCCTTTATGGTGGCACCTCCTAAATACCTCACTCCCCCAAATGTCGTGCAATCCTCCTCTTCTCCTGCAATCATATCCAGTAGTTCTTCTTCATCCTCTGCTTCAGTTTTTACAGAAGTATTCTTTCCTAAAGAAAACCAGGTTTAGTTTAGATAACAATTTTAAAAAATCACAAATTTAATGAATATGAATTAGCCAATCATTCATACTGCTATTAGTATCTGAAGACTGCTTTTCTTTTGGGGGTGGATCCTGACCATTATCTGCTTTTTCTCCTCCTACACCCTGTTTGGGTGGAGTGCCACCTTTAATTTCCTCTTTAGAATCCTTCCTTGAAGAGGACTGCTTCACCTTGAATGAGAATCAACCACATATATACATTAGATTATGAAAATCTTAGCTACAGAATAATCAAAACTGCTGAAATAAATGACTAGATAAAGGGACAAAAATGACTCTACCCTATAGCATAGAGATGAAAGATATTTTCTGTTACATCTAGTGAATGAACTGAAAGCTCCAGGAGTGGATTACACAAAGAACAAAAGGAGAAACATCAAAAGAAACTGAAATTGTAACAATTGGGTTATGACATAAAATGATAAGTGAGCAAGATGTTGCCTGCAGGGAATACAAGCAGATTGATTGGGAAAGGAATGTCAAGACAAAATCATTGAATGTGATGGGGTCCTGCAGAGAATTGTTAGATAGTCTCTTGTGAGTTAAAGGCAATTTTGGAAAATATCTAAGAATTAAACCAACTTAGAAAAAAAGACAGGAGAGAAGGTATGTCATGAACCAAAGATGCTACTTAGAAACTCAACTCAAGAGAGCATTATTGTGGTCAACTCCTGAACTTGGGGCTATATCTATCTTCTCACAGTGAAAGGGTGAAAATGTTTAGTTTTAGTTTATGGCATAATATAATCCCATTGACATCTATAAAATAGATTACACCAAGTTATTTTAACTCTTTTATATAATTTATTTGTATAATGGAAATAATTTCACAAAGCTCATTCCAGAAAGGTTTATTTAACAATTCTAATACACATACACGTTTTTAAAAAAAGAGAATTTCTTTAAAAGCTCCATTACTTTGTCTTCCCCAATACTGATCAATCAATAGATTCAGTATTTAGTGCTCAATAATCAGAAAATTGATATTAATGGGATGTTTGAAATTAAATTTATGAGCAAGAAATCATGATAAAGAATTTTCAGGCACTTGACAGTGCACTCCAAACAAAAAGAAAATCACCCACCATCTCTAGGAGATGCATGTCACCATGTCGGACATTTTTCCCAGGACTGACTAGCAAGCCAAAACACCTCTCAACTGGTAAAGAGCGTGTAAGACAAAGATATCGACGAAGCCATGGATGAGTAGGTTTCCCATCTCCTCCAATCTGATTTGAGTTGGGCTTGGTAGAGGAAGTCTGGCCACCCTTTGGTATACACCAAATATACAATAATAATGGGAAAATAGGTCGTTTATATACATTAACATGAAGATGATGAGCATGAAAAAAATAACCTGATTTTTGCCATATCTTACCTGGTCTGTTGCAGAAAATAGCTGCCTTACTACTACCACCACCTGCTTTTCTACTTGCGCACGCAGTTTAAATCCAGTTTTATCCTTGGGGACTGTGATAAAATTTCCCTAGCAACACAATTAAGATTATTTTAATTATTCAGTCATAATGTACCCTGTACAAGAAAGCTTGCTTTCACCCNTTTTTTGGACTCATGAGGATATATACTTTTATTGAAATATTAAATGTCACAGGAAGTTTTTATCAACATTTTTTACTTAAAGTAAATATGAAAGTGGTCCAGGATATTCATCACACCTAAAAGTCACATGTTATAAGGAGAAGAATCTTTACAGCAGATAAAATTGTTGGTGGAAGATAAATGTAGAATTAAGCAGATAATTCCAAAAGAGAAAATAAATTATACTTGGTGGAAAAATTAAGCATCTTTAAGGCAATCTTTTGGACTCAAAATATAAATAATTAATTTAGCAAGGAAAATGACTATCTGAATCAAAGTCTCCAAAGATCAAACTAAAACTCACAATATAAACCCACACAGAGCCCACAATGAGTAATGCTCTTTATTAATATCAATGGCCAAGCAATGACTTAAGTCACAATTATTCAAATCATTTCCGTTTCTCTAAATAGTCATAATAAAAAACAACAATCGGTTAACTGCTAAATCTCATGGTAATAACACATCTTCAACTTACAAAATAAAATGAAAAATTGAGAAGGTATTTTAAATTGTATAAAATGTGAATTTTTGATAATGAAAATTTACTTTTATACTTAAATTCATACTGTTATTGCTAACATTTATGATATGTTTACATTTACATCAAAAAAGACATTTCAACATTAATAACTTAAAACACAGACCATCATACCTAATAAATTGTCTATAATTTCAATCAAAGGGTAAATTATGTTTCATAAATAAATTAGCTGTGGGTCTCAGATAATAGGCATGCGGTTGGTGTGTTTGCTAAAGTAGCCTTGAAAGTATTGATTTTGGCCCAGCATCATTAAAAAAACTTGGAAGCTATGTTAATTAATAGGTAACAAGTTGAAAAAAGCCAAATATAGGGGGAAGAATGTCACCCTGGCTTATCCCTTGAAGGGATACACTGCACCATGGACTTTCCTTTGGGGGAACAATTTCAATTTTTTAGAATAAAATGAAATATTCCATCACAACTTAAAAGACAAAAAACGTCAGACCAAGTTTATAACCCAATTAATTAACAACAGCTTGTTAATCAAGTTATAGAAAAAAATACAAAATTCAAAGGAAAAAATTTTGGATACAGCAAAAGATGCAAATGATTTAAGGAAGCAACATTATGGCTTATTTAAATTGTTTACCTACAAATAAGTAATTTCTTGAAGAAGAGGATTATGTTTTAAATATAACTTACCTCTGCATGAAATAAAACTACCTTAATGACTGCTACAATATATGACTAAGACTACATATGACTAAGAAGTTAGACTCGGCATTTAACTGCCTAATTGCTGTAAATTGCTATAAGAGATTACTCATACTTTCAGTTAAGGAGGGCCTTAAAGGTTACATAATTCTCTTTCCACTGTAGGAAGCAGCTTCGGAGAAATATCAGAATCCTTCGTATTATTCAAGGCATAGGATGTACATTTTCAAGAAACTTTATAATTGTAAGCTATAACTTTTACAATATGATAAATTTGAAATATAACACGATACTAAGTTTGGCAATATTTAAGCCCTGTGAAGAGTTATATACATAAATCAGCAGGGCTTAAACATATTTCACCACCATTAAGACAATTTGCAAGTCAAACAATACATAGATGACAAATACAAGATAGTTAATTTGCAATTAAAAAGATAATAAGAATAGTAACTCAATGAGTTTCCACTATTGCACTTTTTCGTTTATTGCATTTAGTAAATAGAAGTACACAAACATCCTTCGTGCATTACAAAAGAAGCAGAAACTTACATGAGTAAACATGACTAAAATTACATTCCTTTGATAGTAGAGCTAAAATAATCGATTATAACGAAAAAAAAAAACGCTAAGAATCTCTCTGTTTACCAATATAACTGAACATGTGTGGTAAAACTAGTGACAGAAACTCTCACTTGAACAGAATTTTAAAGATCATTGTAGTGACGGCGGAATTTAATAATGTTATACAGGACTAGATTTGAAAAAATTCCTTGAGAATTCACTATTGATTGCACTATGGGCATACAAAAAATTGCATTCACAAAAAATCTCACACATAAACGAATTTCCAAGTCATTATTATTATACAAAGAATTTTGTAAACAAAATCATAAGTGCAGTTCATCTGTTCTTTAATGAAAACTGTATCTTAAAAACATGTTAGCTAACGGAACCTAAAGACACCGATTAGAGAACATTTCAATACAACCATTTCAACTTATGCATAAAGGGAATATGAAGTCCATGCCAAACTTAGATGCCAATGAAATCAATGTTGATAAAGAAACATTCAAAACCATAACCTACAACAAAAAAACGCATTTATGCTGAAACAAAATAGACTTCCATGCCACTTGCACTAGTCTATACACAAATTCTACGAATTCGAATGTATCACAAACCTGTTTTTTTCTATAAGAGGGGTGAGTTGCGTGTTTCCGCAGTAAGTATGTCATGTATAATATTTTTCATTAACCAATACTATTAAAAAATTGGTCCCTCTTGAACTGTATTGTACCTGTCAGCTCAGATGGGCACGTAATTGACACCATCGAATATGCTGTCAGTGCGCAGTATACGATTAATGTTATGTTACATGTACCTTGAGATGTTCCCACAGTTAAAAAATACCATTTTCGGGAACATTTTAGGATGAATAGGCGTATTCCACTCTCTGGTGTCTTTGCACAATGTTGGAGATGATTAAGCCCACAGAATTTTAAAGGTAGAATAGCATGGGACAGAATTTAACATGAGGACGGATTGCGGCGAAATAAAGGCCAATGGCGCGAGAGCATGATTAGCCAATAACATCACCTCTTTCAAATCGCGGTAAAATAAAAATCAATAATAAACATCATAAATTGATATTTTATATTTAGTATAATACCAAGAGGAAAATTGCATTTTAATTTCGTATAACTCCTTATTCTTAAATGAATTTGCATCGTATTACATTTGTATTTCTACGGAAATGACGGAACATTTGTTTTATTTTTGCTAGTAACACACCTTAATCACGCTTCATAGTTGAACTTAATTTAAGCAAAAATTTTAGCTAATTGCGAAATAAGTAATGGAACCTACACAATCAATTGACAGAGTACTATTTAATTTGCAGATATTAAAGAGTACCGTTTATATATCCAATGTGAAACCGGAAGAGACGGTAGCGTAACTCAAAAAATCTGTCTTAAACCTTCTTGATACCTTTTTGACAAAAATAAGCTACTCTTTTCAAGTACAGTGGTAACTTGGCCTTTCAACTTAATTCGTTCCAGTTCGAAGCTTGGCAACTTTGTATCTCGAAGCTCAGTTTTCCATTATCTTTTTTTCCTCGGTTCGTTTCGCGAAATTTCGCTCGTGTCTAAAGGTAAATGTGGAGTTAGAAAAAACATTGATGAAGACCGGTTTTTAAGGCAAATTACCACTGTATTTAAATACATAACGATAAATTTAATGAAGTCTTTGTAAGCCTCTCGCACCTCACCTAATATAAAGGCCGTAATAACGAGCACGAACAGAGAAATTAGATCTTGAGTCACGTATTTAAAAAATTAAACTAAGGATTTTAAGATAGAAATTCCGCTTCTTTTCAAACTATTGCTTACAGAGGGACATTGAACTTCTCCCTCCTTCCCACGGCGGTACTACGGTAAACACTAACAAGAGAGCCTTTACCACTAAAGGGAAACCAGGAAGCGTTAGTTAAAACTTGACTTGGCTATTATTATTTCCCAAAGAACCTAACCTTAAGTGTATCACTTATATCCGTTTTTTTGAAATTTCCGTATAAATTGGACATTCCTTTCATGCCAGGTTCGCTGTCTGCAAATAAGTGAACTGACCAGCAGCAGCTTCGAAAAACATAGTAAATAAATTTTCAGTCCAATTTCCTTGGCACAAAACCAGACCAAGTCTGCCAATAAACTCAACGAAATCCTTTATTTTGATTTATTGGATTTTACTACACGATAATTTAAAATATTCGAAATTCTTAGAATAGTTTGACATAATTTCGTTGGTACCGCGGGAGGAAATATTACCCATCTAAAGTTCTGCAGAACATTTACGAAGTTCGGATTCCAAGCGCATGAACGTGAATGAGCGATAAAATAAGATAATTGAAAAACCTGATACTCTGAGAAAGTATTCATTCCGGCCAGCTGGCTTTGCTGCACGTTTAGAGTAGGAAAAAGCACGAAGATGACGACTTGATCACAAACTTCAAGGCTTAAACTTCTGCTCAACTAAAGCTTTAAAACTCAAACGAGAATGATTTTTTAAACCTCGTATATTAAACGTGGTTTCATCGGATTTTCAATTCCTAAATATTTCCAGCATAATGTTCTGGAATATTTCCAGTTATAATTTTGTTTAGTGCATATGATTTATTCAGTTATATTTGCAACAAAAAATTATCATTGATAAAATGAATAGTTAGAAGAGAAACTTTTAATGGTCAATCTTCACCAGAAGGCGACGTAAACCAAAGCCTGCGTCGTTGACCGAGACATTTTTTTATCACAGCTATTCGTCATTAACCAAATACGTCGTTAACTAAGGCCGTCGTTAACCAAGGTACCACTGTATAATAACAACATAATAATTATATACCTATAGTTGAAAAATAAATATATTGTATAGTATTTATAGTCGTAGGTATTTACGAGTAAAAGTTGCTTGGATCCTGCAAGTTATGGAGTGATTAGTTACCACTAATCCTCCAAAACTGTCTCTCAGTTGATACTTACAAAGCTCTGTACTGTGAGCAATAAATTTAATAAGAAAGCTTATCACCAACATCCAACAAATACACGGTAATACTTTGGGGCCCCAGCTTCTGCCTTTTCGTAATAAAACATCGACAAAATCGAGAGAGGGTCCTCTGCCTGGTCGGTGAAGCCTTACTTTTAGCCTCAACGTTTGTATCCTATATACGTACATATATACGAGTAAAAGTGGCTTTCATATTGCTTATTATAGGATAGATTAGGCAAGGGACATATACACCCCTTTGTAATACTCAAGTGGCTTACCCTGGTACATACCTTGGTTTTTATGACAAAATCTTTTTGGGAAATACTATATAGATTAAGTAAGGTATAAAAACACTCCATGCCTCACGCAACTGGCGATTTGCGGCAACTTAAAGATCGAAAAGTAACCCCGTGGGTTTTATGACGACATAACATTATAAAACATCATATAATGTAAATTAGTTAAGGAATTAATACACCTGTCATACGCCACTGGCATTTTGCGGCGACTTACGATTAAAAACTATCACTTGGATTTTACGACAACACCATATTGGAAAATATCGCATAGGGTAGAAGGTATTATTGCACCCCCTGCCATACGTCGCTGATGGCATGCGGCGACTTAGAAATATACTATACCCATTAATCCTATTCATTTTCGAAATTTTAGCTAATTGACTTTGTGGAAAGTGCCCCGAAACAAAATTCAAAAACCCACCCCATGTAAATCTTACGGGCGAAATTTGATCCATCCTAGCATCGAACCGAGTGCATTTGTGGAAGAAGTCCATTCTTATTACGATTTAGTAGTTCCTCCAGTAATTATCGCTCATCTATGATGGCGATATTGGAAAGCACCTCAAATTGGGTTTTGAATTTCCTGTACATTTGTTATGGCAGAATATTTAATCCACCCTGGCGTCGAACCAAGGGCAATTTAGGAGTTGTAAGGTTTGAATATGAAATACAGCCACAAATACAATTCATATGTCCAATTTAAGCTATTTCGCTTTCCGGTAAGTGCCTTGAAAAATATTTTGAAAAAGATGCTCTATGTTTCCCTTACAGGTGAAATTTAATGCGTCCTAGCATCTAAACTATATTCCATGTCAAGTGGAGCAACCGTCCCCACTCGATCATCACCGATTTCAATGAGATTTTCTGTGAACAAAACTTCATATCCTCTATGAACATTTCCCAAGTTTTACATCTATCGATGAAATATTTGCTGAGATATAGTCATTTGTTTGACCCCCTACCGCAGCCTTCTGCAGTTAGACATCCATTTTTAGCAATTTTGAGACACGTTATCTCAGGCAGTATTCCGTTGAGCAAAACAAAACTTGGTATTCATACACAACCTATGCTGCTCTATTTTACATAATAATAACAAATGTTTTA
Source organism: Ladona fulva (assembly GCA_000376725.2). NCBI lineage: Eukaryota > Metazoa > Arthropoda > Insecta > Odonata > Libellulidae > Ladona > Ladona fulva. Next base: position 1,027,243 of record KZ308791.1, read on the forward strand.
TGAGTGAAATCTGCGAAGAAATTTTGAAGCAAAATCGGCCAAAAAAATTACGGCTCGAAAAATATTTAAAGTTTGGCATTTTATATCTTTTGAAATATACATAAGATAAATACGACACTTTGTGCCTTGTAACTGCTATATACAAAGTGTTTGAATAAAAAGTTTCAATTTCTTAACGCCGTCCGTTAGTTTAAAAATTCAGTGCAAATGTTGTGATTTTCGTTACTACGCCGAAAATACGGTATATTCAGCTCACATTTACAAAAAAAGACCCTCTCGAAACTTTTCCAAATTATTTTAAAAAGAAAAAGCATGCATTTATCCTTCTGAAAACCTAATTCCGGTTTATCATCGCGGGCGTATAAGGCCCGAAAAATAGGGATGAAGATGAGGTTACTTCCGCCCGAAAAATGTGGCGCGAAAAAAAATTTAAAGTTTGGCATTTTATATCTCTGCAAATAAACGTAAGATTAACGTGATACTTTGTGCCTTGTAACTACTTAATAAGTAGTGTACGATGAAAACGTTTCACCTGACTAATGCTTTCCGTTAGTTTAATAAATGACTGTAAATATTACGAATTTCGTTAAGACGCCGAAAATAGGGCATTTTCAGTTCACATTTACAAAACAAGACCCTCTCGTAACTCTTTCCAATTCTCTTTATATAAAAGAGCATGCTGTCATCCCTCTAAAAATGTAGACTTGATTTTTAATCGCAGGCATTTAATCCCTAAAAATAGGGAAGAATGGTATGATGCTCTATTACAACCTCACATCCAAACTCATAAACCAGTAAAAATACCACAGGATAAAGGAAAGGAAGGTAACTTAGTAGATTGTAAAACCTACGAAAATCCCAAAGGAATAAAAAGTGTGAAAAATAGCGACACGACTGGGACACGGACCCACGGAACCCACGAACGCGGCACGGTAGTTCAGTGGTTAGAATACCTGCCCGGAATGTGGGAGACCTGGGTTCGTGTCCCAGTCGTGTCGCTATTTTTCACACTTGTTATTCCTTCAGTAAAAATACCTTTAAGAAGCGTGTTGGTCCGTATATCATCTCAAATCCGAGATCGTCATGGAGGGTGACGCTCCGCCGCGCGGATATGGCTCTTGCCTCGCCATCGTATATTGGGTATATAAATCGGCGTCGCAAATTGTCGCAGGATTTTATTTCAGATTCCTATGCAGGAAGCTTCAAAGAATATCATGGTATAAGTTAGCCCGTGTACATCGTGGTACATCACTACTATTTTCCTCGCTTTAGTTGAAAATTTGCCGTAAAATATGGGTTCGCCATTTTGTTGTATAACTTATGCAAATATCCTACTGTGATCATTCAAACCAAGTAACATGAAGCATAAAGAATAGGTTTATAACACAGCGTCGTTTTTTACCCGATGATTTTGCTCATTTGGGTTCAGTATTGGCTCGAAGTTGAAGAAATTTATGAAAAATCGAAGACCGGCTTTTTTTTGTCAAATTTGGTCAACTTTGACCCCCTGTAGAATTTAAATGCACCGGAATAAAAGTGTATGATTAGTTAGTTATATGCTGTATTTATTTAAGTATAGCCATGCGAAGTTTCAAAGTCCGCACTCAAAAAAAGCATTTTCTTATTTTTGGCCAGCTTTTTTCGATTCTAGCCCACTGTGCGACGCCGAAAATAGGGCATTTTCAGTTCACATTTACAAAACAAGACCCTCTCGTAACTCTTTCCAATTCTTTTTATATAAAAGAGCATGCTGTCATCCCTCTAAAAATGTAGACTTGATTTTTAATCACAGGCATTTAATCCCTAAAAATAGGGAAGAATGTTATAATACTCTATTACAACCTCACATCCATTCTTTCTTCGTTTGTCTTATTGAGATCCATTTTACATATTTACATTTAATCCCTAAAATTAAGGATGAATATGATGACGTTGCTATGGAAACATCTTGTAGATTAGCATACTCGTATATTGGTGATTTTACATTTTGTCACTTAATTTTCGTTATTTCCTGATTAACTTTGAGTCTTATGTCCTTCCTTTCCTTTATCCTGTGGTATTTTTACTGGTTTATGAGTTTGGATGTGAGGTTGTAATAGAGCATCATACCATTCTTCCCTATTTTTAGGGATTAAATGCCTGCGATTAAAAATCAAGTCTACATTTTTAGAGGGATGACAGCATGCTCTTTTATATAAAGAGAATTGGAAAGAGTTACGAGAGGGTCTTGTTTTGTAAATGTGAACTGAAAATGCCCTATTTTCGGCGTCTTAACGAAATTCGTAATATTTACAGTCATTTATTAAACTAACGGAAAGCATTAGTCAGGTGAAACGTTTTCATCGTACACTACTTATTAAGTAGTTACAAGGCACAAAGTATCACGTTAATCTTACGTTTATTTGCAGAGATATAAAATGCCAAACTTTAAATTTTTTTTCGCGCCACATTTTTCGGGCGGAAGTAACCTCATCTTCATCCCTATTTTTCGGGCCTTATACGCCCGCGATGATAAACCGGAATTAGGTTTTCAGAAGGATAAATGCATGCTTTTTCTTTTTAAAATAATTTGGAAAAGTTTCGAGAGGGTCTTTTTTTGTAAATGTGAGCTGAATATACCGTATTTTCGGCGTAGTAACGAAAATCACAACATTTGCACTGAATTTTTAAACTAACGGACGGCGTTAAGAAATTGAAACTTTTTATTCAAACACTTTGTATATAGCAGTTACAAGGCACAAAGTGTCGTATTTATCTTATGTATATTTCAAAAGATATAAAATGCCAAACTTTAAATTTTTTTTCGCGCCACATTTTTCGGGCGGAAGTAACCTCATCTTCATCCCTATTTTTCGGGCCTTATACGCCCGCGATGATAAACCGGAATTAGGTTTTCAGAAGGATAAATGCATGCTTTTTCTTTTTAAAATAATTTGGAAAAGTTTCGAGAGGGTCTTTTTTTGTAAATGTGAGCTGAATATACCGTATTTTCGGCGTAGTAACGAAAATCACAACATTTGCACTGAATTTTTAAACTAACGGACGGCGTTAAGAAATTGAAACTTTTTATTCAAACACTTTGTATATAGCAGTTACAAGGCACAAAGTGTCGTATTTATCTTATGTATATTTCAAAAGATATAAAATGCCAAACTTTAAATATTTTTCGAGCCGTAATTTTTTTGGCCGATTTTGCTTCAAAATTTCTTCGCAGATTTCACTCATAAAACATTTGTTATTATTTTGTAAAATAGAGCAGCATAGGTTGTGTATGAATACCAAGTTTTGTTTTGCTCAACGGAATACTGCCTGAGATAACGTGTCTCAAAATTGCTAAAAATGGATGTCTAACTGCAGAAGGCTGCGGTAGGGGGTCAAACAAATGACTATATCTCAGCAAATATTTC
>KZ308791.1:1051063-1074717 GCA_000376725.2 Ladona fulva
CCAACCACTAGTTCTCAGTTTCGGAACCATCAAAATAGGTCGGTCAGCGTCCAATCTCATCTGGCCAATATTCTACTGGACAGTGATGAAGAAGAGAACATTCATGGAACTGACATTCATAAGTCTTCTGTAGACAGCAAATTTCAAATTTGGAGGGCACTCTTAAATGATTACAATAAAGAGAAACATCTCAAATGGAGAGAAGATCCATTAATGTGGTAGAAGGAAAATGATAAATTCAAGGTATTCAAGCCAATCGTGCGTCAGTTTTTATCGGCTCCATCAGGGATCGTTCCTAGCGAACAGCTGATCAGTGGAACTGGTTTGATTTACAACCATTTAAGAAATAGACTGGATGGCGAAAAAGCAACCAAATTACTGTTGATAAAATATAATTTATCAATTATAAATTTTGACCATTAGTTTGTAAATTTGTCCTACAGATACAAACAATCGCTAGTTTTTTTCAGTTTCATTATTTTTCAAAAAACCAACGAAAGGAACTTAAAACACAGCAAAACTCACTCAACCGCACATTAAGATTGTTTCTGTTGAACTGGTAGTAAATCAGCTTAACCAATCACATTGCTTAAATCGCAAACAGCTAGGAGCCAAGAAAGATAGTTAGCTGTCGGCACAGAATAGATGGCATTACTTATGCTGCCAATCTCCTCCATAAAGCTTTCACCAGGGTGGCTTTGACGACCACAGCAGCTAAAGGAAGTGTTTTCCCATTCCTTCATTGCATTGTTAATGCTGTAGTTCTCTACTGTATTTATTATATATTCTTTATTTAATGTAGTTTTAATTAATTTAAATGTAGCTCAGAGATAGATTTTCTCAATCAGGGCTGTCCCAACATTTGGCTGAAGAACTCCTAGGCGATAAAATATATTGCACTTGGACTCTAAGAGCCAACAGAAAAGGAAATCCAGCTTAAGTATTAAATAAAAAGTTATGTAAAGGCAAGGAAATCCTACGCTGGAACAATAAAGGTTTCTGCGTTATCAAGTGGAAAGACAGACGTGATGCCCTAATTATCAGCTCTGAATTTGGTAGCCAATTTATCGAGGTACCAAACAGAAGAGGGGTCATGAGGAATAAACCGGAAGCAGTTGCTCCTACATGGGTGGTATTGACCTCTGCAAAGAGTTATTGTCTTATTATCCTTGTGAACGTAAGAGAATGAAGTGGTACAAGAAACTTGCTATACATACATTTCAGTTAATGCTAATAAATAGCTTCATACTGTATAATGGGTGGGCCATTCCATGTGAAGTGGACCAATTTTAGAAAAGTGCCCTGCTCGACCATCACCGATTTCAATGAAATTTTGTGTGAACATAAATTCATATTCTCTATGAAAATTTGCCAAGTTTTACATCCATCGATGAAATACTTGCTGAGATATATTAATTTGTTTCACCCCCTACCACATTCTTTTACAGTATGACATCGATTGTTATCAACTTAGTTCTTCTTCCAAGATACGGATCGTATCATCCACAGGCACACTTGGGAGTAAATTCTCTACATCAAAGGAAACAGGTTTAGCATTACCTTGACCTGTCCTTAACCTTAATCCAGAATACTTTAGAATCTTCAATTAATTGTAAACCAACCTACACCTCCTGTCTTATTCCTACCTGTTCCAACCTTCATCATTCTCATAAATTTGCTGCTTTCCACTCCCTCCTCCACCGACTCCTAAACATCCCTCTTTCACAAAGAATTAAGCACTATTTTATACTTAGCAAAGCTAAACGGGTAAACCTTCTGATTCAATCAAGAGACTGCTTGATAAGAAACGGAGAAACTTGGCCTTAAAAATGATATACTCCACTCAATCTCCCTCTTCTCGGTGCAAGCTAACTTTGTGTTACTAAGTACGTGTTGTTCAGGCTTCCTCTTTACTTGAAGATGAAGCTTAGGCATTGAGACATGTCGTATGCCATTTATCTGTGCCTCTTCTGTGGTATTTTGCTTAGTTATAAATACAGGATTTAGTTTCTAATGAAAAGTTCTTCCTTTTTGGAGTACAGTTGTGTATGGAGGGTGAGTATATCAGAAGGCAGTTGAAAGTGAAAACCTGGGTCCATAACCAGGGTGAGGACTGGTACTGACAGACAATACATGTCCTAGTGAATTGATGGAGGAATACAATAGTAAGAGATTATGTGGAAAAAAACAGAGTAGTTAGAACATCATTCTTTCATATGTGTAATTTTCATTTCTGTAGAATAAAGTTTTTAAGAGAAAATAAAGTGGGGCATTACTTTCTGAGCATTCCTAGTACAAAGAGCTGCAAAAAACTTAATGAAAAATATATAAAAAACAATTTTCCATTTGTTTTATGAGATCAAGTCTTAACACTGTACAAAAACATTCACCCTTTCCTGTAATGCATCTATTGATAATAAATTATTACAAGAGAGAACAAATGATGGAGAATAATCCTGACAAGATTTTTTTTCATCTTTCTGAGGATAGATACTAAAGCATTAAATTACTAACAATATGTATCAATGTAAGGACAAGTTCATTGGAACCCTTCATTTGGTGTCACTATACATCGCAACAGCAGATAATGCCAAAAATTGCTGTAAGTGGATATGGAGCCACATATTGCCAACGTGTGCCATACTGACAGGAATCATGCTCTGCTAATCAGGGAATCTAAAATAATATGTGGACAAAAAATGACTTACCTTCACAAATATGAAGACTCAGGTGCAAAAATGTGACTTAAGAAAAGTACATTTTTTCACAGTTGTTGAGGTGAACAGTTTTCTAGAGGAACAACTTAATGCAAGTCTTCTGTAAATGGAGGAAAGGAAGTGATAAATTTTATCAAAAACTTCACACAAATAGTCAAGACTTTTGTGAATTTCAAAAATATCAACATTGTTTTATTAGACGGGTAACATCGAAAATTGTAAACTTTGATTGAGGTATCCATTAGCCTAAAACTCTTGGTTTTAAGCTTGAGCTGCTTAAAACTTGTTAGTAACTTTAAGACATCTTTTAAAACTGAGAGTTGACGTCAAAATTCAACACAAATACCGTAAAGATGGAATACAATAGTCTTACAAGGTAAATATATCAGGTCATAGCATTACAAAAGGACAACAGATTACCAATTCTCGGAAAGGATAGGCTGGGCAAACAGCATCATAAGCTGCTAAAACAATATGCTATACAAAGAGGCGAAAGTTTGTTTTCTTTCGGATTCAATTCTCACCAAACTTTGTTAATTAAAGAGATCTAATATAAATCAACGGGGACAAAAACAATGTCAGCAGAAATACAATATAACTCAGGAATAATTTTTACTGACAAGCAGTTTGAATCATGTGAGCTATATATTCACAAACATCTTTGTTTTTCTTTTATGACAAATCCAAGTTAACACAGTTAAATTACAGTAGATGTTTTTGGGTGCAGCCAGTCTGCATATTCATTCGTGCATTTTACAGACTTATCATTTCAATAAGACTCCAATTTAAACTACAAACATTCATCCATTTCCAGATCCATTAATATTAGGTTCATTGATAAAAATCCTGTTCAAACAACATATTTGGCGTTTGTATATTTCTTCAGCTGTTAGCCTAAAATTCACTATAGTTCTTCATCTTTTCTTAACAGGAATGAAGACTTTTCATTAGCAATTTAAACAAAATACAAACACTGAATTGATGCACTTGATGAGTTACATCCAGGGTCAGATACACAAATTTTTATGCCAATGCTGAATTCTGTGTCCCCTCCTCCCTTAAAAAGTTGCTTTATAATTTTCAAGTCAATGCACAATACCTTTTTACTGAAAAACAGCATAAGTACAGGATTTTATAAGGCCTTTTCAAAATTATACTCAAAATTTTATAAATATATGGTAGATATTTCTTCAGTACATACAGCCCTTCACTGCTACTTCCTTGGCTTACCAAAGTTGGCTAGGTGGGGAATCTGACCCTGAATATATCTTTCAGCTTAAGGGGAATTTATTTCAAACATACAAAAACATAGTCAAAAAGATTGGAACAACATCTATTCCCTTTAAGGTGGTTCCATCACTGCAATATTTTTAAAATATTCATAACCCTTCTGTTGCAACTAACTTACTCTACTACTTCTAAATAAAATTGTCTTAGTGCATAATTTTGCTAGCTCCAATTTTGTCATTAACTCACAATAAAGTATTACCACTCATCAAATCAATTATCCTGATTTTGATGCAAACATGGTTTGATGGCAATTAAGCACCATTTAATAAACCTCTTCACAAAATACTGAAAGTGAGAAAATGAAATGTGACTGGGACTTGAATCTTCCTTTCTTCACAGACAACCTAATGCATGGGTACAAAGACTTATTAGCAAGCAGGTTGTATTGAATGTATTTATTACAGTCTTTGGCCTTATGATTTCACAACTGCTTAGATGACAACCAAATAGGAATATGAAAAGCACTGAAAATCAACTGCTTTTCATACTGAATTGTCCAAGGATCAGTTTGTGCACCCATGTTCTAAACCAATTCATCCATCATGCAGAATCGTCTTACTCAATCCTTAGGGAAGTTTATAAAATCCCTTTTCCTTGTCAAATTTAAATGATTTCTCGAGTTACACCTAATTAAGAGAATAAATATCTTTTGAATTAAAATAAAATTCACAACTAGTTAATTTTAGGTTAAGCACTATGAAGCAAAATAAAATAGCCAATTTTGTCTAAGAGATTATTTGTGAAACATGATATATTACTCAAAGTTTCCATTTATATCAAAACTAACATTTGATCATAAATTTTCCATTAATCAAAGAGTTAAAATTAAAACACTCAAACAGAAGCACGTTTGAAATAGAAAAAATTGATTTTTTGTGAATTAGATTCACTGTTTGCTCCAGTAGCAACCATTGTTCACATTTTAAATGCACAATTACTGTTGCCACAAAATATTAAAGCTGAAGCAATATACCTGAAAGCAATAGATACCACTTTCATTTGTTTCATTATCAACTAAATCAACACCAAAAATTATATGAGTAATAATGACTCCAAATATATTTATGCAATGGTTATAAATGTACATAAGATGCCAATGTTGAGAAAAAATAACTTGTAAAATACTTTGAATCATTTAAATTTCACACAAATGGAAAAGGAAAAAAATCAAAATTTCAAACAGCAACTTGCATAGATAATTTTAAATCACCATCATGAGCTTGGATACCACATAAAGAACTTTCTCTATAATTCAAAACCTTCCAATTGCACTTAATTATTGTGCATTGCTGAATTGATGACTGTTAAAGGAATCGTAGTAGTAGTATTGTTAAAAAAGCTTTGAAAGCTAAGGTCATTTTGCATGTGGGCTCCCACCGGGAATTGAACCTAGGACTGCTTTCACTGAAGTCAAATGCATGGCCCACTTGGCTATCTAGGAGCCCAATTATTAAGAATCATTTAATTTCAAATGTTACCTGACAGATTTTCTTTTTCTATCAACTAATATGAAAATGTACAAACAAAAAGCGCCAAGAATAGCAGTTAGTAGGATAAAGTATATGGCAGGATGGCTATAAAAAGGAATTTGGAAACTAGTACAACCCTGCCAATCTTTAAATTTCAGCTGTTGTTCTTTTTATAACATTATTCCAGTTAAATTTAATGTTTAACTTCTATCATATTAAGCCGTACTTTGTGGAAAGATGTTCTAAACACAAAGAAAACAAACTGTAAATTTCCACATTAATGTATTTTTCCTTTAGTGTGGAAATGTACGAAGATTCCTTTCTTTGTGGTTTAAATTTAATAATTTCTTTTAACTAAAATGTATTGAAGGTCAGCTAAATGATACAAATATAAGAATTTAACCAGATCACAATTAGATCATTGGCAGCATAGTAAGGCAAAAAAGTTAGAATAAGAGAAAGCTGCCAATTATTAGAATAAAATTTATGCATGAGTAAAATTACTGAGAAAGTGTAACATCTGTTTACTAAAATTATCCCTTGCCTTAATTTGCAAACAAAGAAGTCTTAATTTAGTCATTGGATTTCAATATCTTTCAGGAAAAATACACAAAACATGACAGTTGAAAAGGAATACAGTTGAGTCTAAATGATTTGAGTAAAATGTTCCAGGGCCATCTCAGATAATCGAAAACCCGAATAATATGGAAGAGTTGTCTTGAGCTCATAAATTATAAAATAAACACACTACTTTCAGTACTAGTAATTTCAAAAATAGTCAGTAAGCTGACATCTGCTAAAAGAACATTAATAATAAGTTTTTGACATTACAGAGTGAATAAAATAGTGCTGTGATTCCCCATGCTAATGAAAACTGGTGAATCTCTTGCCAAATGCTAACGTTTGCTTGTATATCCTGATCTGGTGCAGTAACAGTAAAAGTAATTTAAGTGACATGCTAGTACCTAGGTATGTAAAGAAAAAGTCAAATCACACCAATGTGCATCTCAGGTAATACAGAATCGGGACCTGGATAATCAAGAGACTACTGTATCAATATAGCATCTTATACACTGAGTAAGTTTAGAAAATTATAATGCATCATAGAAAAATTCCCATAAAATAAAACTTTGTATCATAAAATATAACTCAAACCTTCTTTGAATTACCTATCTTTTGCTATAGAAACTGATTTTCAGATGCAGCAAGTACATCAATGTTTCAAATATAGCGAAGAGAGAACATAGAGAAAAAATTCATAAAAATATAAATAATAAATGCATATCAATGGCTGGACAAAATCAAATGGAAATCATTTTTAATTTCTGAAAATTACAACACACATCAAATAAAGATGAGACTGATTCAATTCTGAATATCATCCTGTCCATTTTACGCAATGTGTGAATTGTCCATTCAGATGAACCATTAGTACTGCTTGCAAAGCATGTTTTAAACTGTATGATTCTTTACTGGCATTACTGAGACAACTTAGGACGATTTATAGTTAATAACACAGTGTCCAAAATCAAATATTTCCATACACTACTCATTATTTGACAGTGAGGATTTTAAAATCAATATCAGGGTGCCAATATCTGCATAATATATTTTCAAAAATTATTCGCTATAATTCAAGATATAAAGGTTACAGTATAAATTTAAAACATCCAAAATTTAGCTCTATGTACACTATGAATAGAACATTTTAACAGTCACAAAATCAGGAAAATGCACTTGTTTCTGCTTTTGCACCCACAAAATAGTTCTCAATAAATAGTTAATGTGTAATATCATCTCCATTGGTAGAGTTACTTAATGATACTAAATGTATGTAATGGAGCCACCTTTGGGATTGATGAGAGAAAGCTTTTTAACATCATTTTTAAGCAGATTAGAAAAATTTTGATGGGTAATCAATTACTTTCCCAAACAGTGCATCAAATTCACATGGACAATCAACTTTTAAGTACTGAATGGAACCATCAGAATTATTTAAAGCTAGGAACAGATGTCCTTCAAACTATAGGGCAATAAGATAGAATTAACTATATAAGATTAAAATATGCTTCTCGAATGAATGAACAAATAAAAATTATCCTTTAGCATCCTTGTTATCAATGGATCATACAATCTGTGAATATAAATGAAGTTCAGTCTTTATGTCTTCCATGAATTTCCCCAGGAGCCAAATCAAATGCTCACAAACTTGGCAAATGGTATTTGTTTGGAGGGAATGATAATTGGGGAGCACATGAAAACAAACACAAAAAGGCCTCTGCATAATGGACCAATGAAATGGACCACTGGTTGCTAAGGGGTGCAGAGCAATGAAAGAAGAGAAACTATTACCTCACTCCTGAGCTTAGGAGAGATAATCAGCTCCTCCAACCAATCAAGGCATCCCTCCCTAAGTGGCTTGTCCTCCACTAAGAAACAGATATAAATGCATATACACTGATGCTCACACACACGCATCCACACCAAACAAGAAACATACAATATTTACAAACTATCACACAACTCCATCAATCGGATCTTTGAGAACACAAGCGATTTGCTTCATCATCTCCTACAAAACAGATGGGAGACCTTATCACACTCATAACTGAAAACTACATCAATAGAGTATAAAAAACTCCCAAACAACTACATTATTATCTCTCCCATTATAGAGGCAGTGAATCATTAGCTTGGCAGTCACACACTAAGCAGATATTGATCAATGGCAGATTTTGCCAATGTATAGTCTACGTGGAATGGGGAGAGATGGTCCACGTAGTCAAAAGGGTGACACGTCTTATGAGGGGGGTGGCAACATAAACAAACTGCCGCTCTTCATTTTGCATCCCCTAGATGGTTAAAGAATGTAAACCCTTTCTTAAACTTGGAGCACTAAATCAGGCAGACAACAAGTCTTCCTTTCTAAGGGTGCTCATGTACACATTTTCTTAGTAAAATACAAGATTAAATCTCACAGAACTATTAACAATGGCAGTAAATTGGGCAAGGATTTGGAAGAAGTCACATTACCCTCCCCTTTAATTGGGGTATAGCAGAAGGCCTTGGTAAAATAAATAGTGGTAAAAAATATCATTTCAGTGCACGGTGAGCTCCAGAGCCTGAAGAGCAAACTGAGGCAAATAAGTTATAAAGAAATTTCCTATTGCAATGTGGGAATAAATGTTCTACAGTGACTGTGTATACATGGAACTCATGACACACACCATGTGATGGAAGCATGATTTTCTTCTTCAGAAGAATATAATACAATTTATATTAAAAGTTCTGAAATTTTAAGGGAAATTGATAAAGCTTTTCACAGATTGAAGACACATATCTGTAGTTTTCAATAACCCTTTTGTCATTGTAATTCTTAATTGATGGAAGATATTCCAGATATTGAAGATGAAATGCAAAGATGGCTGAAAAGAAAGAAGAAAAACATTTATTTTTAAGGGCAAACAAAGCTTCAAGTTTAAAATTCATAAAACAATGCCCAATAGAGTACTCCAATACTTTTAAGATTAGAAAATCTCAAAAATAATTAAACAATGGGAAAATGAGGATTAATGTTCTTGCAAAACAAACACATTATATTTAACTGAGAAGCCTTTAACATACTTCCATCGCACAGCAGGAACAGTGACCTCATGACTATGATTAGGAGAGGGGAAAATGAGTGAAGGCATTACGAATACAAAGCTCCCACAGAAAATTTGCTTACAAACCAATTCCACAGCAGACTGAAAGGCACAAAATGATCTGAAGAAGCTAGAAGAGAGGAGGCTCAGGCGATTACATAAGTAATTATCACACAAGGTGATTGTATAATTAATTCTCATACAAGGCAGTCATCTCCATAAGGGCACAGAGTTACGAGCAGTACAGTAGCAAAAAGGGCACCAGCCACTTGATGGAATGATAGGATTATCTGCCCTCTGTATCACAGCATGCTCAAACTACTCTCAGGAGAAAATAATTCAGGAAACAGGGACAAAGACCATAGTAGGCCAATGTTAGGGACAAAAATGTCTACTTTCAGTGACTAGAGGATAATGCAGTGAGCTCTTCACGTGGAATAATAAGCTCTAACAGGACCGACTTAATACCAATATGGTCAAGCATAAATGTCCTTTGTTACTGGTAAGTTCACAAAAGTTTCCAATGCAAGGGATCAAAATGCATGATAAAAATAATAAGCATCCGTAGACATAAAGGCTTTCAATGCACAGCATCATTGTTTTGAAAACCACGCAACTGCTGTGACAACTTGACCAAAATATCATCTTGATCACACTGTGTAAAGAAATTGGGAGGCATGAGGTTTTTAAAAATTTCATCCAATTAATGGCTAGTGCTCACCAATCAAGAATCTGGGGTATGTACCTTACTTCAATCTTGCAGGCATTTAACCTGAACAAACAACTAACTTTTGCCATAGTGTATCACTTCTGCACATACAAATTCAATCTCCCAATATTATCAAGGATCCAATACAATCTCACACTGCAAAAGATAAGGAGACATTGAAATCATGTAACAGAAAAAGGGAGATCACGAGTCACAATTTGCTACAGCATCACCACAAAACATACATCTGTGATTACTCTAATAATGCTCAAAACATCAATAACATCCCAAGGTCCTTTCCTACTAATACGGCCATAGGACACCTAATACCTCAATCCTAAATATATTGTGCACCTACATCCCCATCATAAGAAAAACACTGGCCACTAAGAATGAACCAGCAATACCGTTTACAGGGAATCCATACAATTAACTCAGGAGGTAAACAAAACCATAGGATATAACCCTGGTCCCATGCTGTGAGGTTTTATAAACCAGCATCCAGCAAAAATGTCTCAGGACCCAACACTTCTGGTCCAAATTGGAATCTAAATATTACCATCCCACCAAATATCTCCCAAACATAAGGTTGTGTTAAATTGCTGGGTAATTGATCTGCTCTGGCTATGTGGCTGGATGACCCTCCCATTCAATTAGATACTGAGCCTTCCCTCCAGGGCTCACCCTCCGTGCTAGGACTGCAAACTTTTCTCCAGATGCAATGCGGTTAGCAGCCCCAAAGTAGATGTTGACAGATGACTTGAGTTCGTCTAGAGATATCTCAGGTGGATTTCTATTGGCAGGCCCTTCAATGCCCGATTGACCTGTGGATGCCCTGCTTCCATCAGAGGATCGCCCTCTCAGTGCATATGCTACCCTGTTCCCTGAGGAGGGAGATGAAGGAGTAGAACAAGGAAGGATGATGGGATCTGGAGATCGACCTGAGGCTGATGGGGTCAATGGATTTAAGCAGCCGTTGGGAACAGCTCCTCCTAGGAAAAGATTGGCAGCAGCTCGGGGCAATGGAAGTTTTTTCTTGCCTGGTAGGGTTGAGGAGAAAATTGTATGAGGATACAACTACAATTATGCTCAAAACAGGGCATTTCAACAATGGTTGAATGATAAAAATGGCTAAATCTGTTGATAAAATGATGGAATAGAATCTATACATGATTTACACATCCATAGGTAATAAAATGTTTCAGATGAGGGATATTTAACAATTGAAATGGAAATAAATGTCTATTCAATAACTTGAACCAAGGTATCAACCAAGTGATTCTTTAATAGATAAATATGTAATTTCTTCACTGGCTTTTTTCTAAACATCATGACAATTGGAGACATAACCGACACTATCACAAGTTAATTACAACTTGATATCTTGGCTGACAAAGGTAACCTGGATCTTGAATAATATGAAGTAACAGATGCTGGCTGAAAAGCAAATTCTCAAAGGTGCCTAATTCTAACAATGTAAAATGAGCAATGATCAATTAAATACCTCACACTTACAGAAACAAGTGAGAATGGACAGTCATTCTCACCTCACAAAACATTCATCATGTTTTGTTCATGAATGAATTTATGGCATTCATTAGCACATCATGAACACATTCAACATGTGGTTATCAGTTTTTTAACTTCCTACAGCCCTGAATATAACGTATTTGGGAAAGAATGTGTTCTTTATGTGATGTGTTCAGCTCATTTCTTAGCCAAGCATACTCCTGGAAAAGATTCTGGAATGATTCCATTCATGTTTGCTCCTTTATGTTAAAATGCTCATCCATAACAAATTTATTATTCAAATCTTTACTAGTAAGCAGTCCAAAAATAGAGAAAAAATCTTTGTTAGCCAAAAACTTTTAAGAAGTGTCACTCACTGGCTGAGGTACTACTGTACAGGCTGTTTACTGTTTCATTACTTTCCATACCTAATCCCACTTACGCAACATTGCAAAGGTTAATTTTAATAGTACCATATTTTTTGGTAGATAACCTGCATGTTATTTATAAAAATAATATAGAAAATGATAAAAATAATAGTGCGTGATATACAACGGAAAATCTCGTTTCATTTAATATTTTGAATATTGAACACGGAAACAAATGACTAAACAACACACGTCATACATCACGGAGTATATACTCACGCACTACTGTCAGATTTTTATTAAGGATACTCTCGTTTGGACTCTATTAAAATCTAAACCAGGAATCCCACAGAAAAACAGGTTACACTGAATTTTAGCTTGTTGTATTCTATGTTTCACGGTGTAAAGCAAAATTCTTTGTTTACATCCGGTTGGTATTTTTGGTAAATATTAATTCGTTGGTTATTAATTTATTGGTAATATCAATTAGTTTGTAAATATTAATTCGTATAAAAGAAATAGCTAAGTTGAAGTTAGCCAAGATTATAGTTTGTAAAAACTCCTACCAATAACAAGACCAAGTCCACATTTTTAAGTCCATCCATTACCAAGAAAAGGTTGTTTTACATAATCGGTAACAACTTCTTATCTTGACAGGGAAATAATTTGAAACTTTTTATTTAAATAAAATATAAGTATTCTCATTTTAAGCCAAAATTTTGTATCAATTGCGTTAATACCTTCTGAGATATAAAATTTCAAAGTGAGCGCTCCGGTAAACAGCACAAAAAAACTGGCACTTTTATCGTACTACCTGTAATAACATACCAACCGGATGTAAACAAAGAATTTTGCTTTACACTGTGAAATGTAGAATACAACATAGTGTAACCAGTTTTTCTGTGGGATTCCTGGTTTAGATTTTAATCGAGTCCAAACTCGAGTAGCCATAATAAAAAATCCGACAGTACGGCAATTTTATTTCAACCAACATTATAAATGTTTACATAATCAAACAATTCCATTCAAAATATAAGAGTAATTATCATAAATATTACAGTAGTGAAAAAACATTCTCATCAACATAATAACAATTTTGAAATGCGTGTTATCTATACATTATCACAGTGAAGAGATTTTTAAAATGCGTGTTATCTAGTAGGTGCATGTTATTTACCAGAAAATACGGTAATGTTATTACTAAAAATCCATGTGAAATATCCAAGATAAGGTTCGCTATCACTTTTTGGAAGTTTCTGAGATTATATATCGGGCATATTTGTGGTAATGTTAGTGACAGTAGGTAAGAAAAATTTATTGCTCCATGTACCTGTTCTCTTTCTGTTAGCGAATGAGCAAATTGGAGGTCCATAATATTGATTTTATGGTAAAAAGACTTATTCGACTTGTTTGACAATTATAAATTGCAAATTCATTCAATCTGCACTGTCTATAACTCATGCAATTAGAGCTGCCATCGCGTATATGCAACGTTTTCATCAGTGTCTTTTTTAAATTAGGTCTGTCCTTCTAAATAGGTGTCAGCTACGGAGCTGTAACTCATGCCACCCTTCCTTTACACCGAATCACACACCTCCTTCCCAGATAAAAAAATACCATTACCAGAGGCAGGGACTCTTTACAGTGTTGCAACATGTTCCGCTGAAGGAGTTCTTATGAGTATCCCTAATCTTATGTTATCCTGCAATTTTTGAGTTATTTTCGCTCAAGCCTGTATCCTATACCATATCACGCATCCACAAAAAAAATTGTTAGCTGAATCCATATTTGTCAGCCACCCAAGAATAGCGAAAAGAATCTTCATTAGCTGAAAATTTTCTAAATCAAAAACAATCCAAGAGATGACTCAGCTAAGTCATCATATTGTAATGGTCAAAACAAAATGGTAGACTTTGTCAAATTTTGTTTTGTAATTCTTAATATATTTTGGACAAGTTCCACTAACAAGGGAACCTTACTGGTGCGGCAAACCGATCTCAATGACTCAATCAAGAATAGATTTTTTGGCAACATATAAAGACCATTATGTTCCAGTTCTTCCTAAATTTTCCTAGATTCTGAGTAAAACGAGTTTAAAAGTCAGTTAAAAATTTGTCAATCAGAAAATTTGAATAAAAACTAACACATTGAGCAGAGAAGCATTGCTAGTCGTGGTGTAGTGGATTGCGTGCGCAGCGGTAAGATCGAAGTTTGTAGGATCAAACACAGTCTGTGATTTTTCTGGTTTCCTTCTTTTTTCTTCTGCAAATTTTATTCCTTTTCGTAAATATTTTATCAATTTAAACGTTACATTCTGGAAATTAAGGTTCCATTCTCTTCGCTGGTTTTACAGCTTGATTCTACTTTTGCTGAATTATACTTATCATCTTTCCGATAGATAAATTATTCATGATGTTTCCTTATATTTAGAAGCATAATTCATCAAACCTCACTTGCTACAGGAGAATAAGTTACAATGTATGATTTGTGGAATGGAATCTAGTAAATGAAACTATTCGCAAGAAAATTACACTTCCAATAGATTTTGCTGAAAGACTATGCACAGCTGATATTACTTAGCAGTGAAATTACCTGCAGCGGCTGCTGCAGCGGCAGCAGCAGCAGCATCAAAAGGCAGTCGTCTGCGAAACCTCCTCCTCTTAACTTCCCCACTCTTTGAGATTCGTATATCTTTTTCTGAGAGCTGTCTCTTGGCTGGTCTGATGCAAGGGACAAGTCCTGAGAGGACTGCTGCAGCATGATTGTGGCCTTGTGGAAAAGAAAAGGTACCAGCCTAATGGAAAAGAAATTATGTAAAAGTTATCTTCTGAGACAAAATTACCACCAAAATTACATAGAATCAAAAATAGCCTAAAGAATAAAGATGTAGATTGACTTAAGTTAAAAAATTAATCAGGAATATAAGGATGCTGTGGCATATTTGACCTCATCTGTTACCTTTAAAATCAAGCATATTTATTTCATTGTTTCAAGATGTCTTTTAAAATAGCTGATTTACTACAGATAACATTATTTATAATAATACTGCAAATTAAACAATTCCTTTGCAAAACATTTTTATTAATTTTATTATTAATATTGTATTCCTGTAAAACCTAAATTACTCCACTATGAAAGTTGAGAGGAGAGAATATATTTCCTGCAATGGTTATAATACATTTCAGTGACTTAACCCAAGATAATCACCTGTAATTCTTTACAATAAAATTATGAAATAGTTTATAATACATTAGCATACTGTGCTAATGCTATATGCCACATATGGATACTTGTCCTTCACAAAGATAAGATACGTTGATCTAGAAGTTTAAATTTATCATTATATATATCAAGTTATACATAAAATTTTTTAGTATAAACAGCAAGCTAAAAATGAAACTAAAAATGATAAATTGGCTGGTTTTAGAACAGATACCATATCGTAGTAGTAGTATTGTTAAAAGTGCTTCGACAGCTCATTTCGCATTTAGGCGACAGGTCATTTTGCACGTAGGCCCCCACCGGGAATCAAACCCGGGACCAGATACCATATCATAGGATTGAGAAGGCAAAGTATTGTCCTAGTAAGGCATGGGCAACCTTGTATTATGAGTAGGCAAGAAAGGGTAAATTAATAAAAAAGGGTAAAGGGTATTATTTTTTTCAGAAAAAAAAACCCTTCTCTGTAATTAAAAACAGAGTGTAGAGTGTTGCAATAAAAACATTTTGAAACTACAATTACAACTAAAGTGTGTTCAAAAGGAGGTCTGTTCATTCTCAGAATATGTCTCATTTTTACTTACCTTAAGTTCAAATTCAAATTATTGCAGTTTCCAGTTCTACGAGCTTCTGTAATATTAATCATAAATCACTAATGCAGCTGATGAATTTAGATGTTATTAATTCTGAGACACCGTGCTAATTGCAAGGCCAATGATATGTTGCATGTGAACAAGTGGGGAAAAAATTAATACATTCTTGCTCATGAGGGAAAAGTGAAGAATATTTTCTACTTTAAGGTACATTCCCAAGAAAATAATGATATTGGTACCAGATTGTAAACTTGAATATTAGAGAAATTAAATAATTTTATAATCATTTTAATTTTTACAGGAAAAAATTTCAGTACATATATAAGAAGTTGTTATTGATTATGTAAAACAACTTTTTCTCGGTAATGGATGGACGTAAAAACTCTGGCTTGGTCTCGTTATAAAGCTCTTGGTAGGAATTTTCACAAACAATAACTTTGGCTAACTTCAACTAGACGATTTATTTTATACGAATTAATATTGAACAGGACTGTAACGTGCCCAAGAACGAGCGGGAAGCTACCACCGATTCTAAAACATACTAGCAAATTGCGAGCGGTGTTGCCGCATTCAGTCGTCGCTGCCCGTCTCTGATGGTCACTCTAGTTTTCCTCAGCTTTAGTTATCTTATAAATCATTCTCCATTCTCACCTTTTCTCACGAGGGCTTAGGAACTCTAATACTCGTCAGCATCCCCAGAACTATATCTTTCTGATGAACCGGAACTCTCCTGAAGGTTAATTACTACTGGCTCAACCTGAGGATTGAAGACAAACAACTTATCTTTTTCCCAGTAATAATCTTCGATCTTCTTCGTATGTCTGATGTGTTTCCTCCATAGTTCTGGAGAAAATTTTCCAAATGCTTCCACGCACAAGTCTTTCATTGCATCCATGCTCCTGCCATATTCTGATGCCTTTTGCATGTTCACTTTGGCTATCTTTCCCTTGACATAAGCCCAAATCAGCTCAATTGGATTGAGCTCACAATGGGCAACCGGTAACCAGACGAGTTGCACATGAGGCAAATCATCGAGATTTTGACATCAGACTACGGTGGTCTCGGAGGCGAAAGGGTAAATTTCAGTGAAACTTCGAGATTCATTTTACTGACAAAGTGTTCCTACCGGCAGGAGTAGGTTAACGTGGCAACATCGCTCGCATTCTGCTACTATGTTTTGCAATCGGTGGTGGCTTCCCGTGCGTTCTTGAGCACGTTACAGTCCTGTTCAATATTAATTAGTATAAAATAAATCGTCTAGTTGAAGTTAGCCAAAGTTATTGTTTCTGAAAATTCCTACCAAGAGCTTTATAACGAGACCAAGCCAGAGTTTTTACGTCCATCCATTACCGAGAAAAAGTTGTTTTACATAATCAATAACAACTTCTTATCACATAACTGAATTAATTTGAAACTTTTTATTTACTTAAAACATTGGTATTCTCATATTACCTCAAAATTTCGTATCAATTGTGTTCACACTTTTTAAGATATCAATTTTGAAAGTAAGTGCTCCGGTAAACAACGCGAAAAAACTGGCACTTTTTTCGTTCTACCTGTAATAACATACCAACCGGATGTAAACAAAAATTTTTGCATTGCTTGGTGAAACGTAGAATAAAACAAGCTAAAATTTGGTGTAACCCGTTTTACTGTGGGATTCCTGGTTTAGATTTTTTTTGAGTCCAAACTCGAGTATCCATAATAAAAAATCCGACAGTAGGTCATTTTGAATGTGATGTCATCTTCAAATACAGTTTTACATTTTTAAACAAATGCTGTATTAAGTGAATAAGTAGTTCACTCAACAGATTGAATATTGAGTTGAAGTGGTGTTAGATGGTAAATCCTATAATTATGTGTTTGGTTTAATGATATGAAAAGTATAATTGCCGGCTATTTGCCACCTTCCTACACAGGTGAAACATTTTTTCCAATCAACAGTGGTATGTCACTCTGCATTTGCCCATTGAGAATCAATGAGTAATTAAGTTAGTTAGAAATAAAAGATTGAGTTATAAAAAGCAAAATTTTTAAAACAAGTGTTAAATAGTCACTAGGCCAGTAGAGAATAGCAATTGAGCTAAAGGACTTATAGTTGCCTATACCTCTTCTAATTAGGAAGTGACCTTACTGCATCAAGAAATAAAAGGATCAAATAAATTTCAACTGAAATTAAGAACAGAGAACAATGATATCTATTATTTAGGGGAAAAATATAATCACAAAATTTGAAATTAAGAAAATTACTTACTGAATGGGGAAGGTGATGATTGTTTGGTTGGAAGCAAGGAGGTAAGCCCCCGAGGTAGTATGGCGTAGAAGCAGGAACAGTTGCTGTTGCTCCTATGCCATTTCCTGGATTTCCAGCAGCACCCTCAGTAGCAGCTTCCACCGGACGTTGGTTTCTTTGGGATCTATCTTCACAAGAAGAACGAAGAGTGGTGCCTGCTTGCATTGGGTTGGGTTCCAAAGAGGCGGGGCTGGATGTTGGAGCTATGGAAGGGGCGAGGTTGTGAAAGGGATTGTTACGGCCCTCAAAGTCCTTTGGAGGAGGAATAAAGGAATCTAATGTACCACGAGAAGATGTATCTTCACCACTTCCATCTGGTACTGATATGGCACCACTCCCAGTTGGGGCTGCTTCTGGTTGGGATGAGAGACGACTCTCACCACTGCGGGTCACAATCTGAATGGAATGAAATGAGAATGAATGATGGCACTGAAATCAATGGAGGCACAATTACCAACCAAGCTAAGAAAACATATGATTATAATTCTTTTAATGGAAAAAGAGAGATCGCAATTACATACATAAGTGTTCTACCTTTCGGTAGGTCCATGTGCCCTAATATTCCCATTTCATAGCCCTTTCCTTCGCTACCTGGTAACTTACCCCACCCTTTATGTCATCTAACATTTTTTGCCTCTGCCTTCCCCTCTGTCTTTTCCCTTGCATTCCATACCCTCAATCACGTTCTTCAGCAATCCCTCTCCTCTCAATATCTGACCCACCCATTTCTTTTGTCGGCGCTTAATTACTTCAATTAAAACCCTTTCCTCCCCAACCATTTCTAGCACCTCTATGTTTGTTTTTCTATCCACCCAGCTCACCTTCTCCATTCTACGCCACACCCACATCTCAAATGCCTCCAATCTTTTGATGTCCTCTTTTCGTAAGGTCCACGTTTCACACCCATATAGCAAAACACTCCATATCAAGGATTTTACCAATCTTTTCCTGATTCCTTTATCGAGACCCTTTGTCATTAATTCCCTTCGCTTCATAAAAGCTTCCTTGGCCAATGCTACTCTTTTTCGAACCTCATCTCCACACCTCCCATCCCAAGATAGAACACTACCCAAGTACGAGAATTTGTCCACCTGCTCTAGTTTTTCCCCATCGACCCTGATCGTTAATTTAGCCTTCTTTCCCTTAGTGAATCTCATTACCTTAGTTTTACTTACGTTAATTTTCATTCCATATTCCCTTGCCTTATCGTTTAGTGCATTTACTAGTATTTGTAAACCCCTTTCGGAATCGCACACAATAGCTTTATCGTCTGCATATCTTACTGACTTTACTACTTTCCCTCCAACTATCACTCCCTTGCTTATTTCTTCCCAAGCTTCATTCACCATTTCCTCTGCATATATATTAAAAAGCGATGGTGATAATGGGCATCCTTGTCTTACCCCTCTCCCTAACTCTGCCCATTCCGACTCTCCTTCAGTTATTCTAACTCGCGCTGTTTGATTTAAGTACAAATTTTGCACCAAACGCCTATCTTTCCAGTCCAACCCAATTTTCTTTAAAATTCCCATTAATTTTGGCCATTGAACTCTATCGAAAGCCTTTTCAAAATCGACAAAACATGCACATATATCCTTTTTAAATTCCAGGCTTCGTTCTACTAGCACCCTCATTACCCCGATTGCATCCCTCGTTCCTTTCCCTTTCTGAAATCCGAACTGGTCTTCTCCTATTTGTTCCTTAATTTTTCCTTCAATTCTTCTATTCAATACTCTTAGAATAACCTTTGCCGCGTGAGATATTAAACTGATTGTACGATAATCCCTACACTCAGAAGCATTATTCTTTTTCTGCAAAGGAATCAGGATTGTCTTAGTAAAATCCTCTGGCCATTCCCCTTCATCATAAATTTTTCTACATAAATTATAGAATTTCCTCTTACCCTTTCCCCTCAGGTTTTTAAGTAGCTCAACTGGTATCTCGTCAATGCCCGTTGCTTTGTTTCCTTTCATATCACGCAAGGCCCTATCAATTTCACTATCTAATATCCCAGGTCCAACATCATCATCCTCCACTTCTTGTTCACTTTCTAACATTATGTTTGTTGGCTTCATGTCCTTCCCATATAGTTCCTCGACATATTCTTTCCACCTTTCCCTTATGCTGGCTGGATCTCGTATAACTTTACCATTATTATCTTTTATTGTGGTTGTTCTGTTTCGTGTTTTATTTCCCGTTAACTGTTTCACCTTTCTATACATTAAATCGACCCTCCCACTTTCGTCCAGCTTTTCTATTTCGTTACATTGTCCCTTCCACCACTGTTCCCTCGCCCTATTTGTTTCCCTTCTCAGTTCGTTGTTGAGAGCCCTATACATTCTACGTCCTTGTTCTGTGTTAACCCTTTTCCATTTCCTTCTTTCCTCCATTTTATTTATCATTTCTACCGTCACCCATGGTTTCCTAATTTTGTTTTGTTTGACCCTTCCAATAGTTACTTGCGCACTATCCTTGATACTGTTTTTAATCTTTTCCCATTCTCCGTCTATAGTAAGTTCCCTCCCATTATCCTCTAAGGCCTTACTGACTGACTCTTGGAACTCTCTCGCTTTCCCATTTTTAAGGGCTTCAAGGTTCCATTTTGGTGTAATTTTTGCTCGAAATATCTTTTTAAACTTTAGCTCGGTTTTCATCATGACCAGGTTATGGTCTGAGTCAACATCAGCACCAGGGTAACTCTTTGAATTTTTAACACTATTTCTAAACCTTTTTCTTACCAAAATGTAATCAATTTGGTACCTATCCGTATCTCCTGGCTTTTTCCATGTGTACCTCCTTCTATTATGGTGCTGAAAAAGTGTGTTTGTGATACAGAGGTTATTCCTCTTACAAAAGTCTACTAATTTCTGTCCCCTTTCGTTTCTATTTCCTAGTCCGAACCCTCCCACTTCTTCTCCATCTTTGCCTTGCCCAACTACTGCATTCCAGTCCCCCATTACAATTAGGTTTTTATTGCCTCTAACCCTTCCCATTACTTCTTCTATTTGTTCATAAACAAGTTCTACTTCATCATCACTATGTTCGCTAGTGGGCAAGTACACCTGAACTATCACCGTGTTTACTGGCTCAGCCTTTATTTCTACTGACATAACCCGGTCGCTTATTAGCTCTGTAGCTATCACGGCTTTTCCCGCTTTCTTGTCTAGCACTACCGCAACTCCCCTCTGGCTAGAATTTCCCCCACTGAAAATTACTCTGACATCATCACTCCAGAAATCACCCCCATCCTTCCATCGCACTTCACATAGCCCTAGTATGTTAATGTTGGACCTCTTCATTTCTACCTTTACATTTTCCAACTTTCCTTTCCTAAGCATTGTCCTAACATTCCAGGTTCCCACCCTTGTTTCCTTGGCCATCTTCTCTCTTCTTTTCTTGTCGTTTCCTGGGTAAGGGTTTCGTGGAATGACGACCGAGATAGCCTTACTCCTATCACTGCCGGGCACGACACTCCCCGTAGAGGGTTGAGTCCCGCTTACGCCACTTACAATATTCTTATATTGGCACATCATGATTGCTTGGGATAAGTGTGGTAGTCGAGGTGGTTTCCCGTTGCCTTCCTCAACCTTTCTCTTAACGTGACACCACCATCACCCATAATGGCCGCCCCACTGGGGTACAGACGCCTTTGCAGCCGCCTCACTGAGGTACAGACACTGCGTGGACTACCTTTCGTCAGGCCCCTACCTATTGACCATCCTGGCATGGGTGACCCTACCAGGAACATAGTTCCCGCCAGTTACGCTCTCTAGGTCATAGGAACACGCAAGCCCTTCCACCACGACAAGGTTGTAGTCCAGAGAAGGGAGATCGCAATTATATCCATTTTAATAAGTACTTTTATTGTAGAAACTGATCTCGGGTCTCCAACTTGGTAGTCTCAATTCATAAGGCTCCATAATGCTTTGGACGCATACTTTACACCCATCTTTTGGACAATGATGTAGCATGCTTGAAGGGAGCGCCTTATATAGGGGCCAGAAGGGTCCAGTTTACTTTTCCAAGTGGGTGTGGGGAGCAGTAAGGGCCCCAGTTAAGAGGGCTGGTGGTGGGGTTGCTCAATCAAATGATCATCCCTTTCACTTTCCAGACAAGCCTTCTCGTTCCTTGCTTCCCTATTGGTTGATTCTGTCAATCTGAGAATGGCTCTGTCCCATGCACTGGTTAGGAGCAGTCTGCTGTCATGACTTAGATTTGAGCAGCACCTCAATGGCCTCCCTCGTCACTCTATCCCTTTTCCTCTGCAAATGATTTTTAAATCATCAAATTTGGCTGAGTGGTTATGCTCCAGGCAGTGCTATGCAATGGCAGACTTTGTTGAGACGTATGGAATAGAAATGTTCCTTGAGGCGCATTTTGATTGTTGATTCCATTTGATGATTGGTAAAATTATTGTTAAGTTGTTGCATACAATGTCAGGGTAAAATAAGAGTCCTCTTATGAAAGTACTTAAAGTAATTTAACAAGTTTCTTTAGGTAAAATATTAATATTTTAAGGTATAGATTATGAATGTCCAGAATTAAAGAAAGGAATGATGGCCAGATAATGAAAGCAATATCAATTTCCTCAGAAAATGTTGACATAATTATTGATACAATTCAAATAAGAATTTTACAACATTCTAACCAGAGGTACTCATTATGGTAAATCCAGAAAGGAAAGAGTGATTAGGTAAGGAAACCCCAACTTCTTTCAACCAACTACTCATACAAACATTTATAATGCATTATTTATTTGAAAAGTTTCAGTAAACACACATTACGAAGTCAGCAAATAGATTAAAGATATAAGCATATGCTTCATGAGAGGTAAACACAAAATGTCAAGAACACTGATTTTAAAAAAATAAAACTGTTTAAGAAACATATATATGTGATTCAGTAAGTAGATGATAAGAACTCTGAATCCTGTTTGAGTAGTATTGAGTAACTTCAACTAAAATGACTTGATAGTAGAATGAAATTTTGTACGTTACTCCTAGCTTTGTGAAATACCTAAGCCAGTGGTGCAGCTAAGGTTCAGGTTTTTCAGGGTTAAACTCCCACAAGACAGTTAAATTCTTTAAGAAAGGTATTGCAATCTAGTTCCCCAATCTCAGAAAGATCAATTATCTTGGTACATAACATGTCAATCAACTCATTATCTATCCAGTTAATGTTTTTGAAGGTAGTTTTGATAACCTCCTGTAAGATGTAGAATGCATGATTATCGTCCCCTGTAAGGTAAGAATATTATTGTATCCTCAACTGTATTAAATATCATTGATATACCCTGGCTGCACTACTAACCTAAGTACATAAATAAAAGCATAAAAATTATGTTAACCCCTTTCCACTACAATTTATTTTCTGAATAACGAGCCCCTATTCACTATTTATTTTTTTGCAGTTCTTTTTCAAGGGAATGGTTGGCAATGAAATGATATTTTGCAGTTTGTAATCAACGTAGAACAGTGAAATAAAGTGTTTATTACTGCATGTTATAAAGTATCTAATTATTAGGAATGCACCGAATACACATTTGGCAGAATATCAAATAGCTGAATTTTAAAATCTGCATTCAGCCAAAGCAGAATATTATCTTCATTGAAATAATTTATAGGTTACAAGAAAAATGATAAATATTTATGAAAATGTTATATTTAATAATTATTGGAATAATATTAAAAACATTAATAATCAAACTTCAGAAGTTGTAGATTATAGTGGAGGAACAATAGTTTCTCTGCATTTTCTGCTGCCAGATTACTCCTGCGGTCACTGTACTGCAGATTTGCAACACTAAAGAGACGCTCACTTTCAACAGAAGTTGGTGGTGGGGA
>KZ308791.1:1127271-1140936 GCA_000376725.2 Ladona fulva
AATAACTGCTATTCCATCTTGTTTGAACATCTTGTATAAGTGCATGACATGGCAGTTTCAAAATCTCTTGTATTCCCTGTAGTTTCTCTTTGGATGATGAGGAATGATGGAAGTGTCCTACAATCTTTCTGCAGAGAGCAAGTAACTCTATTATGCTGCAATGAGCTGAAATTGCTTGGTGAACACATAATTGAAGAGTGTGAACAAAACATCTTGTGCTTGTAATTCCTAGATCACTCATCGCCTTCACCATATTTGCTCTATTGTCAGCGACAATCACATGACACTTTCCTTTATCGATTTTCCATTCTTTCAATATATCTTCAATCAGATTCATTATATTACTAGCTGTGTGAGACCCAGAAATTTTTCGGCAAGCAAGTAAAGCAGAAACTTGTTTGAATTCATTATCAATCCATTGTGCTGTGAGACTTAAAAAAGATTTCTGGTTGCTTCTACAAATCCAGATGTCTGTTGTACACAATAGACAAGTAGCACATTTAATCTTTTCATTGATCTTTTTAATTTTTTCTGTCAAATGCTTTCGAGAATGAACTTTGTACCTGGGATTCATAGCTTGAGCAAATCTCAAAAATCCTTCATTGTCTACAATTGCATATGGTTGGCAATCTATTGATAGCATTTCAGCAAGAATTCTATTTTTTTTAGCCTCAACAGAATCAGAACTATAAAGAATTGCCTTATTGAAGCATTCTTTTAATGTCTACTGTTTTGATGTTTGATTGGTGAGAGAACAATCTGTTTTATGTGCTTCATTATTTTTGATTTCTTTCTTTTTCTTTTCATATTTCTTATACTCTTTATTATGCCTGGAGTGAAGATGGTTAATCATTGATGTTGTTGAGAAGGATTTTTCTATTTTTCCTCTTGAAATTTTGAAGCTGCAAATTTGACATTCTGCCTTCAATCCATCCTCACAAGATGTGAAAAATTCCCAGATTGGACTCTTTTTTTAGAAACTTATGATCTAAGTGGAATTAAATGAATTTAAAATTAAATACAGTTCTAAATATCATTTGCTATATATAATTTTTTGTTTATTGGTCATTAACCACATCTTCTAAATTAAGAATGATATTTATTACTAGCTCAGGATATTAAAGAAAACTATGTCTATAAGTACTTGATCCTGATTGTAAAAGCTGTCCAGATAAATAATTCCTTTACAAGGATTTCCCAAATTCAACTTTCAGTTACTGCCAACAGAAAATACAAAATTTTGTCCATGGCAGTGCAAGTTGGTAGCAGCAACTTCTGAATTAAAGGCAACAATAAAACGTAGTGTACTGCTCTAGTTAAGTTTCGGCCAGTTGAAAGTTATTTCTCGATGTCGCAATAATATTTTCAACTTAGTTAAGTTACATCTACAAGGAGACCTTTCCGTGTCATCGTTGAGTGCACAACCTGGATTGTTGCTGAGTGTACGCGGGTCTACTTAGACTGATGACGCTAGATCTTTCAGTGGTGCCGTTCTGATACAGCAATGCCGAATTCCCTTGGGTTGGATTCACTCTGCATGATGATATCAGATTACCGATGTAATCTTTTCGTAAAATTCATTGGTACGAAGCTTTCTGAGGAAGTGGATGCCGTGGTTCTTGTTTGACAGAAGTGCAAACTCTGAGAAATCAAATAGCGATACATTGGAGTAATCACTAGGACTGAGAGTTGGTTCTTGTTGCTTTCTGCCATTCATCCATTCATGTTAACTAATTTTTCGAAATTAAAAGGCAATCATTCTAACGTAAACTGTGGCTACGTGTGGAAAAATGAGACAGTTAAAGCCCTAGCTATTGATGAAGATGATTTTAAATTAACAAACAGGATTAATACAGCATTTGACTGTAGGGCTGTTAAAATAAGTAGTTATATAGCTTTTCGGCCACTCAAAGGCTGAGTCCGAATGCAGAGGCTGAATTTCGGTGCATCTCTACTAAGTATACATATTACTTTTTATTAATGCATTTTTCTTAAAAAATATAACTAAGAATAATACATCTTTTCGTTGGATGTTGTTTCTTTGATGTTGGTGGGATATGTTCGGGAAAATGTCCCCAATGTTTTGCCTGCAATCGGATAGGTGTATCACCATGTGAAGGTCGTCCATGAAGATTGTAATTTGGTAGAGTGACTTTTGCTAATAACTCCTCTGCAGCATTCAAACAAAAACTTGTTATGCTTTTTTTCTTTACATTGCTGACTTTCGAGTACAATGTGTAAGAATTAAACAAAGCAATATCAAACATATAAAAGACAATTTTTTATATCCCTTCATGAACTTTCTCAGCACAGGGAAGCACACCAGCTACTTTCAGATGGGGAACCACTGCTGCTTGATAGATGCCTAGCACGTTTTCAAACTCTTAGCACTACTATGCTACCATCACTGTCTGTTTCACTCCGTTTATATAACAACCTTGGACAAAAACCAAAACGACCTGCAACACACTCCTGCTAACCACATGAATGATCGCACTCAAACTACTAAGCTTATCATGAAGGAACTATGTAGCCACCATGAGAAAAGCTGAGCAAATAAGATGACGCAATTTGGTGATCAGCCTTCTCGAGAAAGCGAACTCTGCTTTTCACACTCCTAAACATGAAGGAGAGGAGGAACACTATCAAGGGTAGGACCCTCATGAAGGATCACTAAACTAATAGTCTAATTACTATATTACTAATAATTAATAACTAATTGTAACTACGTTTCACAAATAATGTTACAAATAGTATACTAATGAAAAATTATATATATTAAGTTATGTTAAAAAAGTATATATCCCTGGAAGTAGTAAGAGAACACAATTTATTTCACGGGAATCGGGGCAGTAGTTCCTGAGCTACAGCAATTTCAAATCTGCTGTCCAAAAGTAGAATTTTACAAAGGAACCACTTCTCGTATAAAATCATTTTATTCCTTCCATTGCATTATATTTCATGAAATATAAGTTCCCTAACTGCATCAAAGATGGACTATCATTGTCTAAATTTCAAAACATATATATATAGTTCTCCTAAATAGCGCTGTAATAACTGAAATCTGATGACGAGTGTAGCTCGTCATTGTGTGATTTGGCATCGGAAGTTCATGACAAGCTAGACTCGTCATTTCAGTGCAAGGGGTTAATCAAATTTTTACTTCATATTATTCAAAATATTACTTAAGCAGCCAAAAATAAAACTTACCTATCGCCACAATACAGAGGATATTTGAGGCAGTTGAGACAGCGATCATGGAACCATTGGCGACAGCGCCCACACTGAAGCATTCTCCAGAACCATTCTCCAGTGCAGCCACAGTAGCAATACTTCTGCTCTGTGTTGATACGATGTTGAGAATCCCAGGTAAGTGACTCCACCTATATGATATATTTATAGCATTAGCTATTAAAAGTAAAAACAATTTCATTCCTGTGTGTGGAAAACCTCACTGACACGGCGATTTTTCTGCATTAAGACCCTGACATCCCACAAGAGAAAACATGAGATATTGGCCCTAGGCATCATGCGTTCGATCCTAGAAGGCCACAATAAAGGTATTTTTCCTGTAAGTATGCATTGCATGGTTTTTCAGAATTTCTTTAAAGACACTTCCTGTTAATATAGAGAATTGAAATTCAACCTGTAGTTAAAGGAGGTGATTCTCTGCCACGTACTGCAAAGACATCTCTCCCTTAATGATCCTTGGTTTGACACGAGGTTGGTGAAAAGAATTCCTAGCTTTTGTGAAGGGAAATTCAAGGACCCCTTTAATGCCTTATCTAAGAAAATTAATGGTATCCAGCGACAGTGGCAGTTAAAATATTTAATTCAAAATTTTTACAAATCCACAAAATTTATTTAAAAAAATATTTTACCTAATCTAAGCATTACACATCTGCAAGGCACATGTTTGCAGGAATGTCAGTCTTTGTATCACGCTTCTCCATTAGATTTCATCTTGACACATTGGCAATGGTTGAAATTGATTATTTTTTCACCTAAGCAGATTTTCATTTTTTTTTGTTAGAAGTGGACGACAAGTTGGCATTGCTCATTTTTTAATTTGATGCACTTCCTGAAATGAATTTTACTTGAAGCTATAGGAATAGTTAAAAGTAGAGATGCACCAAAGTACAGCTTCGGCCTCTGTATTTGGCCAAAATAATGTATTTGGCTTTAGCCTTTTGAGTGACTGAATAACTACTTATTTTAACAGTAGTATGGTCAAATGCTGTATTAATCACATTTGTTCATTTAGAATCATCTTCATCATTAGCTAGGGCTTTAACTGCCTCATTTGTCCACACACAGCCACAGTTTAGGTTTGAATTATTTCCTTTCAACTTCAGCAAATTAGTTAACATGAATGGATGAAAAAAACCAGAACCAATACTTTGTCCTACTGATTATTCTGATGAATCGCTTTTTTGATTTCTCGGAGTTTGGACTTGTGTTTCACAGGAACCACAGCATACACTTTGTCAAAAAGCTGCATACCAATGAATTTTTTGAAAAACTGATGATGGTAATCTGATCTTACGCTCTTGCTGAAGATCTAGTGACATCAGTCTAAATAGACCTGTGTACACTCGGCAACACTCCAGGTTGTGCACTCAATGTTGACACAAAAAGGTTCCCTTCTAGACGTAACTTTCGTAATTTGAAATTAAAGTTGTAACATTGAGAAAAAATTTTCAGTTGGCTGAAACCTAACTCGAGCAACATGTGACTTTTTATTGTTGCCGTGAATGCAAAAGTTGCTGCTACAAAGTTGCACTACTTTAAGCACTGCTGAATTTGTATTTCCTGTAGGCAGTAACTGAAAATTGGATTAGGGAAATCCTTGTGAAGGAATTGTTAATTTGGACAGCTTTTACAGTAAGGATCAAGTGAGTATATACACAGTTTAATCAGTTGACTGGGTGTGATGAGTTAACTTTTCATATGGAAATGGCTTTCCGTATGGGCATGACAAGTTAACTTGTCACAATTTTTGCTATTATAACACGTTTGTGTTGAGATTTTTAATCAGTCTCTCTTTTCCCTTCTTTATCGAACTTTCAACGTAAATAACCTGAAAGAGACATCTAGTATGGTGAAAGATCTTAAAGTTAGAGAAGTGTTAACGAGACTCTTCTTCTGTTATGAGTTTGCATAAACCCAAATGACAGAGAAGATTTAAATCACTCTTACTCCAGAGTCAAGGGAGATTTAATTAACATAAATGTTGACGTATTGCATCCCCTTACTAAGCCCAAAACTGTGTTTCCATTCAGGCTAAAGTGGTTTCTCATCATCTTTGTACCCTGCTGACCCAGAGAAAATATGCCTTTGGTCCGTCTGCTCATTATCCTTCTCTCTTTTCTTTCTAAAAACAAGGTATCAACATCATTGTATTTACAGAACAACCTTCGGTGCCTAACTTCAAGTGTGAGGATTGTCAAAAGCAGATTAGTTATTTCTCTTTCTTGATTTCAGCTGCGTCGGACTGCCTTTATGCAAAGAATATTAGATCTTTGACTGCCTAGGATAAACAAGCATGAATTCTCATTTAGCTCTTAAGGGCCTTTCTTTAGTGCACAGAAAAAGCTGTTTTCAGGCTGTTGGGGTTTTCATCTCCATAATTGCATACTGAGAGATTAATGAGCTTTATATTCACCATTCGATGCTTAAAAGATGTAGCTATGTTGCAAACGACTTTTTGTTTACTTGTTATGAACCGCATTAGATCATAATAGGAAATTAGGAAACATCAAAATATTGACAATTTTCGCTAAAGTGCTACATAGCTGTCAGACGCAATAGACAGTTAATATTTCGTTTACCTCATAGTTTTACCCTTTATCCTTGAATTCAAATACTACTCCTGTACATGAGATTTATACTCAAAGTCTTTTGGGAAAAGCCTCGGAGGGAAAGTGGCATCTCTGCAGTCTTGCAGATGATGCATGATGATACTCGAGCGATCAAACGAACGAGCAATCTGGGTAGTCCAATTCATCTAATATCTGGAGATTGAGAATTGTTAGCACTCATTTAACATATTTTTTATACGAAACATACTAATTTCTGTGCAGTATTTGATGAACAGACCCTTTCATTCAGTGAAAGACTTCTAATCTAAATAACAGTGGTGAACTCACTGAAGTATTTTATCAGATTCTAACTTCAATTCTAAATTCAATATCTTATCATTGTTCTTAGGATATTTTTCCCAAGGGACATAATGGTAATTTCCTAGTATATTGTTTCCCATTGGATGGTTTTTTAGAGTCATACGGAACGGGATTGGATGCATAATGCTAAAATCTTATTCCTATTCATCTTGAGGAAAGTCCAAGAATTTGTATGAGAGCAGCAACAATCGTCAACAAATTTCTATTAAATGAATATCTGGAGTGTTTTGAGAACAATTCGAGGATGATTTTGGGTTTTTATTGTAGTTTGGTAGGAATATATTCTATTTGTAATAGCTCATAATCTGCCGTGAGATGCTGTATTGCTACTTTTTAAAGACTAGTATGCAAAATACGACTGATAAAAAATGCCAACGCTGTATTATTTTTGAAAGAATTTGTATGAGAGCAGCAACAATCGTCAACAAATTTCTATTAAATGAATATCTGGAGTGTTTTGAGAACAATCCGAGGATGATTTTGGGTTTTTATTGTAGTTTAGTAGGAATATGTTCTATTTGTAATAGTTCATAATCTGCCATGAGATGGTGTCTAGCTGCTTTTCAAAGACTAGTATGCAAAATAAGACCAATAAAAAATTGCCAACGCTGTATTATTTTTGAAAAATAAATTACATATTTATGAAAATCACCTATGTGTAATCATTTTCTGATGCCTGTTAAGCTATTCCTAATGAATAATCTGTGGAAAAAATTTTAATATGATGCTGAAGCATAAATGAAGAGTTTGCTTTAAGCAAGGAATCCTTACTACAGGACCGAGATTTTTGTTCGAATTTTGCACTAACTGAATTTTGTCTTCACATGTTCACAGCAAATTTTAGGATTATTTACCCCTGAGCGGCAAACGTTGTTTTTTAGGTTTTTGAGATGCTTTTGGTAAATTATAATGATTGATACTGATGAAAGTCTCACTGCTGTATTAAAATGAAAATTAAACAATAGATACACCTGTAGGTCCCCCCATAGGCCCTGAAAAATAACTAATGTATGCAACCATACCTCACACAATTCTTTTGTAGCATTTCTGCATTACTCATTTTAAAAACTCTTCCTATGTATGAATTAAGCATACAAACTACATATTTTCTTAATAATTAAATACCAAGTGTTCCGCACAGGAGGTTAAAAATACCACGTGCTTCTGAGGTTTATCAATCATAGCAGGTTGCCATAGTATATAATATTTCGATAAAAATGCATAGCTTGTAAAATAATTAGGAATTGGTCATGGGATACATTATGAAAATAATGGAAAATTGTAAAGAACTTATTTCTTACAGTAGTGCTGTAAACAAGGAAGAGGAATGTTGCCCATCAAAAACAGCAATCCTGAAAAACCTCCAGTTCATTTAGAGTCGCTTCTTTCCAAAAAGTAATTCTTGCATGTGAGATATATATTTATCATCAAGGGATTTACCATTGCTGTTAGTTTCCAACAATAATAGGTTATAAAAACTTTAATTTGCAAGAAGCTTAAAATATTCAACTGGGGATGAATTGGGTGTCTACTGGCTTCCCGCTGATAGAATATCTTGAGAAATTAATTCTTGAGGTTCCTCTGTCTTCTGACAATTCATCATCTACATCTTTGCCTATGAAATACTTTGGCTCGAGAAGGGAGGTTGTCTTCTCTTCTTGCCCTTCACCTCCTTGAAAACAACCACAAGAGCGATTTCAAGACAAGACGCCTACACCAAGAAGTTAACTCCCGCCGTTTGGACCTCCTGGAGGAAGTGGAGATCCGAAACTTTCCCAAAGATGGAATGCTGGTCAACGAACAATTGTTTATGAACCCTTCCCCTCTCCTCTCTTTACCTAGCCAAATTTTCCCTGGTGCTCTGTCCCCTACCCTCCCTCCCCCTTAAACTTCTTTACTATATATACTGTGGAGAAAATTGTCATTTTGCCTGAAGATGTAAGACGACCTTACGAAACCGGTCACAGAATAAAACCTGTGGAAAATTACGAAGGATTTTAATTTCATTTATAAATATCATATATTTAATAATCAAATTAAATGTATCTTGATATAGAATGAGCAAAATATTTCACTTACATTGAAAGATAAGTTTGGACTTTCTTCAGAATACTTAGTAAATAAGAATCACAAACAGATGAACAATATAATCTTCAAATGACAGCATATGATTTTATAAATAACTAAAACCTACTACTACAAAAAAGGGTATAACAAAAGTTGAAACTTGATGCTGTACCGTATTTTCAGCTATACCCCTTTGGTGAGATATAACCTTCATCTAGAGGTCTTATCGGACATCTGAAGTCAACAATGGAAAACCTATCGTCCAACCTGGCGAACGACGAAGATATTGACAGACCATCTGTTTTACGTAAGATCAATGGAAATTTTACACTGTCACCGATGGCCACCGAACAAGAAAAACCTACGGAAAAATCAACTGCAATATCTGATGACATTCAAGCAATGGAGGTAGCAATAAGCTATGCATCTGTCACGAGCAAAAAGACATGGGAAAGGAATAGACTGACCTGCTCTCTCTAGCATAGCTATGCAGAGCAAGAAAATTAAAAATCCTCCACCATCCCATCCAAGAAAATCATGTCTTTATTATGGTGAATTTTAGTCTAATGAGACCACTCTTACAATTAACCTTACGAAGATGAACACAAACAACCATGCCCTGACCAGGATTTGAACCCGGGACCTCAGCGTTGCTAGGCTAGCACGCTAACCACTATGCCACCAAGGAGAAAATGGGACAACCCTTTACAGGTATTGAAAACACCTCACTACTAGTGTATGTGTACAAAGTGGGAGATGCCTTGGGTGATGATGGTGTAATCATGCATGCCTCAAATCTATCTAATAACCTAGTTTATTTATACCTAAAATCAGAGGAATTGGTTGAAAAACCTTTGGACGAGTATGGTGGCATCATACTCAATAATATGTTCATCGAGGCAAATGATGGCTCAAGTAGAGAGATTAATTATATCTAATATGCCTTCAGAGGTGCCCTATAGTGACCTAATTGACATCATTCAGAAAGCTGTCAAGCTTTGCGGCCCAATTAGACCCTTCACAATAAGTGCCAAAAGAGATTGCTTGAAACATATTGCATCTTGGAGAAGGGTAGTTCAAGTCATGAGAAAACAAAATGCAAACATTCCAGACTCCATTCTTCTGGAGATAGACAACGCCCTACAAAGGATCTACCTATCCTTCGAGGATCCCGATGTTTTAAATGCAGAGAGGAATGTCACGAGGCCAGAGCATGCCCTGACTTTCGGGAATGTGCATCAGAGGAAGTATGGGAGAATATGAAAATTTAGGCTGGCCATACTACTACAGAGAGCAGAACGAACGTGGAAAGGCAAGAACAAGTTTCAAGCACCAATGCAACTGCGGAAAATAACGTGAATACTCATGAGAAGGTGGTAGAAAGCATACCTTCCCTCAAAAACCCACTCTCACCCCTTCCCCCCTCCAATAGCTCCAGTCCTTATCCCTCTTCTTCTACTCTTACACCATTATCTGCCATGCTGACGCAAGGGAATACATCACTGGACCACCCATCATCCACATTGTCCCTCACTCCCTTATTCCTCTCGCCAGAGATCATATTGGAAACGCAGAGAGTACTAAGCACCAGTGTTGAATGCCAAATGATAATACAATCTGCGATTTAACACCAGATCAAAAAAAGAAGGCCATGTCAAGGACGTCCTCCATGGAAGATCTTCCAGTGAGGTATCGACTGGATGAAACTGACAGAAAGGGGATCATAATGGCAATAGAAAATGAGCACCCAGCAATACAAGCGAAAGGAATCACCCAAATGCTTGAGAAATTAAAACAGGAGTCCAGCAAAACAGCTTGTAATAAATAAAAATTACCAAGGAGAAATGGACATGAAAAAAGTCTGATGGAACCAGGACTTGAACCTGGGTCTCCCAAGTTTCTGAGAAGCTTTAGATGCAAATCCAATGCATATGCGACCTAATAACTGGCCACGAACTCCAAGATTAGAGCAAACCCTCACCTAATGTCACTGCAAAGTCTCCATATACAAGTTTAATTTATTTTTCCACTCGCTAGCTGAAAGTTTTTATTCTTTTTTTTTTTCTTCTATCAACAAGCAGGACCTAAATATTATATCACTAAACATAAAATCTGCTCGGAGCATGCACAAATGGGCCCAGTTAGATGCTTTCATCCATCCCTGGAATCCAGATATCGTCCTACTTCAAGAAATGAACATGGATGCAGCACCTCTGGGTAGCATTCCTGAATACGGTTTCTTTTTTAATCCACCAAAAACACCAAAACATAGTGGGACAGCCATTGCAATAAAGAACTGATTGATTGAGAGAGTGACACCATAATTTTTGAAGGACACCCACAAGAAGTCACACTCAACCTCTCCCCCTCATCCAACCAAGAGACCTGCATAGTTAACATGTGTGGCCCCCACAATTCTAGAACAGTACAAAATGTCACCGAAGACATATACAATTTCTTCTTAGATCTTCCTCTCATAACCATGCCCGGAGGATCTCGTCTCCTGCTAGCAGGCAACTTCAATGTCACCATACTACCTGGTGACAGGAGTAGTGGTGAAGAGTGCAGCAAAAGATATGTAAAAGTTTTCAAATGGCTAAGTAGAACACCACGACATAGCAGATACTTGGCAAAGTTTAAGACGTGGTGAAGAAGGATACACCTTTACTGGCCTCAATTCAGCCTCCCAACTGGACCGGATATACATCTCTAAAGGAAGTATAAATTTTGCCAGATACATTAAAAGGATGGATTCATTCTCTGACCACAAAGAGTTTTGCTGTGGCTGAGTTTCCCTGGAAGACCACCCTTTCCACCTTATTGGATGTTTAATAATTCATTACTTGACAACACAGAATATGTCGTGTATGCCAAACGATTCCTTAGAGCAATATGCGAAAGAAATAGCTCATGAGAAAGTGCACATTCCAGATGGGAAAATATAAGAAGAGAAGCAAAAGAACATGTGATACCTTTTCAGAAACTCATCACACCAAGGACTCGGCAGGCATCTGCAGATGGCTAAAGAGACCAAGGAGAAAAGAATATCGCGACCATGGGGTGGGAGAATCTTTTGGCCAACGATGCTCCTGCAAAAGATCATCTCTTGAAATGGGCTCTAAGATGCAGACTGCGACCACTCTTTCAGCTTACAGTGGGTGGACGAACAAGTTGTTCAGACCCCTCTGAACTACGCGGACACGTTCAAGAATCTTCCGAAAACTCAGAACACCTATGACCTGCTCAAATTATCACTGCTGCAAAGGGAACGTTTGGACATATCCATTACAGAGGACGAGTATGCAGAGGCCCTACAAATACTGAATAAAAAGAAAGCACCAGGTATGGATGTTAAACAGAAATGATGGAGGAAGCCATTGTAGCTGAAAGATTGCCCCTAACAAAAACAACAGCGATCATCTCTCTTTCGGGAAAAGGCGATGACCCCACTAATCTGCAGAATTTAAGGCTCGTCTCCCTACTTAATACAGACTACAAAATCACAGCAAAAGCACTCTCACTCAAGCTCTCAACATAGGTGATGAAGTGTCACAAGGGCAAGGCTATTGTATCCCTGGCAAAAGTATATTCGATTACATATCTCTTGTCTGTGATGCTGTGCATTTGATAAATGAACATAACTCTGCATCGGCTCTCATAAGCCTCGATCAAACCAAGGCTTTTGATCGCATAAAGCACCAACACCTATTTAAAACAATGGAGCAGATGGATTTCGGAAAACATTTCATCTTGAAAATTAAAGCCATATACAAAGGAGTGAGATGTCTGATCCATGTGGGAAAAACACAAGACCAATTCTGTTCTTGAGAGGAATTAGACAAGGCTGCCCTCCTTATGGTCAGCTTTTTTCAATAGCCTGTGAGCCTCTAATGCAAGTACTAAAACACAACATTAAAGGAATCATTCCACCTCTATTTGCAGAGAAGGCACTTAAGGTCAGTGCCTGTGCAGATGACGTCTGTATATTTGTGGGTGAAGAAGATTTGACCAGAATAGTCAATTCCTTCCTCAAGTATAGTACTCTATCAGATGCCCTTTTATTTCCAATGAAAAGTAAAGGTCTATGGCTAGGCTGCTGGAAAAACAGAACCAACAAACCTCTAGGATTCAACTGGACAAATGCGGGATTGAAAACTCTTGGAGTTTGGTTGTATAATGACAAAACAACCAGGAGCTAATCAAAAAGCTGGAAGATGGAATTCAAAGATGGACTCCTAGACTCTCCCCTATGTCATTGAGAGGTTGTATTTTGGCGGTCAATTGTTTCATCGCTCCGAGAGACTGGCATATACTAGAAGTATACACACCTCCAGTTTCTCTTCTGCAGAAACTGCAAAGCGTTCTCGTCAAATTTTTATGGAACCATAAATGGCACAGGACAGATTCCACCACGCTAACATTTCCACTCAAAGAAGGAGGGCTAAACCTTGCTGATTTAATGACAAAAATATTAGCTTTCCGCTTCGTATTTGCCCAACGATTAATCCATGGTGATATATTCAGCCCCTGGAGAAAACTTGCTGTGAGTCGACTGCAAAGCTATCAAATCAAAGAGGAAGTGTTTGTCATATTCTGGGACTTTCAGAAATTGCAACGGAACATTAAAGTTCTACAACTCTGTAATCAAAGCATGGAAGATACTGGAACAAAAAATAAGCAATAAAACTGGTGAAGATGATAGACCTATCCCCACTGGATGGCTCCCTCCTGACCCTTCACCAATCTTTTGAGTTTCCTGCAGAAATAAAGCAAGATTACCATAAGTAATATAGATGGGCCTCCATGTCACTTGCCGGGTGGAGAGTGCGTCTATAGATGCACCTTACGAAATAATCCCTCACTCAATGGGGAAAGTGTTTTTAGATGCCAAATTTTAATCCTAGTCCTTCTTGTTGGTCCTGCCATCTTACGAGATCCTTTATTACTTGGTGTTTCTTTCAGTTCTTATTTGGATCATCTTCACACAAGTGATGGTCTTCCCCAAAATTGTGACCTTTCAGGGTAATAAACCACCCTAAGCTATGGTTTTATTTTTTACTGTCATTCTTGAGTTTTTCTGGAGGAATGCGAGCTCAAAGAAATTGTTTAAAATAAATCTTGTGTTTAATTATTATTGTGTTCTTTATTGAAGAAATGTTCACAGAGTTGCAACCTGATGTTGAAATTTCTATTGACAAGAGTTTACTTCCGTGGAGAGGGCAGTTGTCATGAAAAGTTTTTATTCCTAAGAAAAAAATTTTAATTTGGAATGGAAACTTTGTGAGGCAAAGTCAGGATATGTATGGAACATTATCATATATACTGGAAAGGATACTGATTTAAAAAATGTAATAGAAGGTGTTGATTTGAAAAACTTTACCAAGCCTACAAAAATAGTGCTAAATTTATCAGAAAA
>KZ308791.1:1141415-1157163 GCA_000376725.2 Ladona fulva
TTGTGAATAGTAATAATTATTAAAATGGATGTAATTGGGGTTAACCTGTTTCCATTATAGAAGTTATTATTATTATTATTATATAATCTGATATCCTAGTGTAGCTAGGAAGAGAATGAAGAAATACTACCAAAAAATATTCCAGCATCTGCTTCATTTGTGCGTTTTCAATGGATACGTTATCCACAATAAAATGGAGGGAACCACAAAAATCTTACATTCAGGATGGAACTTATATATTCAATAATAGCTAAATATGGAGCATCTTCTAAAGATAAACAAGAGAGAAAGAAGTCGTCACCAACATATCAGCTCTTGAGACTTACTGGTTGCCATTTCCCTGATTTGAATTCTCCTTCAGCATCCAAAAAACATGGACATAAACGATCTGTAGTGTGTGAATCTCATAAGAAAGGAAAATAAACTATTTATAAATCTAAGGATTGCAATGTTGACTTGTGTACTGCTCCTTGCTTCCAGGCATACCATGCATATAAGGACCACTAATATTCAGCGTAACCAGCCTGTAGTGTAAATTTTGAACAGTGCAAATGTTGTGTATATCATATACATTGTAAATAGTGTAAATATATACACCTTGATGTAGGAGATCCTGCAGAAAAGTAATTATGTGGTGAGTACTGCATTTACTTTCAGCATTCATCTGCATGCAATATTGTGCAAGATATTTTTATTAAGAATTTCAAAGCAGTAGTTCTATTCAAGCAGTCGTAATAATTGGTTGTGGTAAAACTATGGCATGAAATTATGAGCAAATCAAAATTGATGAGTGAAATGTAACTATTAAACTGTTGCCATCGGGTCCCACGACCTAATCGCAATGGGTAATTCTTAAATAAATTACTTGCTGAAAATTTTTTGGGCATACTGTTGGAATGCTAATTTAAAGCATGTATTGAAAAGTGAGAGTTTGCTTTTCATTCATAATGGGAAGTTGACTTTCTATACCTCTATTCTCTCTGTATCCTTCTGGCTTTCAGGTTGTGTTCTCTGTCTAGAATAAAGTATGGCCTCTGAATGTGTTGCATTCATGTTTTAAGTAGAATCCAAGAACATCCCAACAGGTTATGTGCCCAGGATTGCTGCAACAAGCATTATTGCATCTTCAATTCTCATGAATTGAAATAATAGAATATTTCGTGCATTATCGAGAATTAGGATTTGTGACACTTAGTCCTCTGTTAGTGCCACGTGTTCAATTTTAGTACTTTTGAGAATAGGTACGATGGCAGATGATTCCGGTAGAAGTGTTGGAGGTAATTCCATCATGGGAGTCATCCAAAAGTTGAGTGGCATGCAAGATTACTAGGATTGGAAATTCCAAGTTAGTAACTACTTGGAACATCAAGATCTCTGAAAATGCATTGAACCTGATGGAAGACGGCACACCAAAGCCCACAGACGCAAAGAAGGACCGGAAGGCAAAGGCGGTAATTCTACAAAATATGCTTATTCTATGGTTTGAACTCTATGATGAGAACCTAAGCAGTAGGATTCCTTAAAAACGAAGTTGTCAGAAGTTAATATTAACACTTACATCATAAGATAGACCAATTACTGGCTTCTTCACAACTGAAGAATTTGCATCTGTTACTCCTCCCGTCAAAGTGCCAACTTCCTTACGCAGAGCTCCAGTCTGAGGGCCAAATGCTTCAACTGAGTGGTTACGGTGGGGACGTCTTCCATTTTCTGTACATCGACTACACGACCAAGGTGACTCTGCATCAACTATACCTACATTTGGCTGCAGATATAGAAAACCAGATATTGCATTACTTCATAGCACCGGTAGAATTTCAAGAAAAAATACAAATCAAAGGATGAAATGGATTTCAATACTCAAATGGTTTAAATCAAAACCAATGTAAGCATGATGTGACTTTTTATTTCATAAAATTATTTTGGTTTGGTAAAACTAGAGGAAAACCTTTGATAAGTCTAAGTAGTAGTATCAATAAATTACAATGAATGGTAAGTAAATTAAGTCAAAATGAATAATCTCAACCATGGTCATTTGTTATACATAAAGATGAAAGTTAAGAAATACCCTATGACAGTTCTGATGATATCCACGCCCACAGTGATCACACACAAGGATGGAATCATATGATTTTTGATTAGATTTCTTGCAAACTACACAAAGCAGCTCATGCTCATCTTGAGAAGAAAGCTTGGCAAGATCTTTTAAGGATGACCATCTTTGAGTGTTGTCGCCAAACTTCACCAAACACCTGTCATTAACAGTATCAACCTGCAATTAGAATAAATAAAACATAATCAGATCTGTTGGGTGACCTTTGAAACTAAAAATATTTAATTTTAATACACACTTGTCTTAGGCGATAATACTTAAGCTAAGGGCCATTTACTGAAAACAAAGAACTACAGAAACACTTTAACAATAGCATACATTTCAATTTAATACCATGTTCTTAAATAAGTTCCTGTGAAAACAATCTGGATTTGACTGATTTCATTCTATTCTGACGGAAGAAAAGATATACTTCTCTTTTTAATGGAAGACAACAGGTTTTTAGGCTTGACCAGAACCCTAATGGTTTTCTCAATACTAGTAAGAATTCTCTATGGCAGGCATCGGCAACCTTTTCTTGGCTGCAGGTCAAAATCACCCAAATAATTATAGCTATTAGGAAGATGGTTGGGGACAGTGGCACAATGAACTCCCGCATATCTGTAAGAAGATTATCCATGCATGATTTTGTATAATTCACCAAAATTAGTATTTTTGTGTTCTAAATAAAGCAGGGA
Organism: Ladona fulva; assembly: GCA_000376725.2. NCBI lineage: Eukaryota > Metazoa > Arthropoda > Insecta > Odonata > Libellulidae > Ladona > Ladona fulva. The sequence continues at coordinate 1,144,206 of KZ308791.1, forward strand.
TTTGGGGTACGATTTGCTCGGCCATCCCCCCTATTCTCCTGATTTAGCATCCTCAGACTTCCATCTGTTCCCAAACTTGGAGAAATTTTTTTCTAGGAAGCGCTTAACTTCTAATGAAGAAGTTGAGAGGGCGGTAGATGGATATTTTCACAGACTTCCAGATTCTCACCAAGATTTAAATTTTTACAATAATTACAATAGGAAGGAAAATGAGTTTTCGTATATAGAAGCATATGCCTTTAAACCCAAGAATAATCAGATGTGAAAAATAGCGACATGACTGGAACTCAAAACCCAGGTCTCCCTCTTTCTGAGCAGTATTCTAACCACTGATCTACCATGCAGCATTGATTCTGCACTACTAAGTTGTTCAACAAGTTTTGTTGTTAGATAAGAGATGGCGCTGTTAGGTTCGTTATATATTCATCCAAAGATGGTGCTACTTTTTCATGAGCACATGTGTAGTTTCATGTAGATCTGTCAACCCATTTGTATATTTACATCTGTTCAAAGTTGATGTGTCACAGTATTTTTTTATAATGTAAAAAAATTGAATATCGTGCAGTGATAAAATTCTTATTTTTGGAAGGTGCAGCACCAAAACAAATTCATAACGATTGTATATAAGGACTCTTCACCTTCAATTAGAACAGTAGAAAGATGGGTTGCCAAGTTTAAACGTGGTTGTACAAGTCTTGAAGACAATCCATGTGAAGGACGGCCAAAAAGTGCATCAACACCAGTAGAAATCGTAGCAAAAATACAGGATATGGTTTGGGGAGATAGTCGATTAACCGAAAGAGGTTTAGTAGAAGCCCTAAGCATCTCTTTAGGCAATATTTTGGCTGAAGTTTTGGGTTTGAGAAAGCTGTGTGCACAATGGGTGCCGCATTCACTAACAATCGAGCAAAAGCACATTCGAATGATACATTCAGCACAATCAGCAACATTTGGAGGGTTTTAGAAAGAATAAAAAGTGCGTCGTTTCATCACTATGGATGAGACTTGGGTCTACCACTATGATCCTGAATCAAAACAAGAGGCTAAAGGGTGGTGTAAACACGGTACTTCAGCTCCAAAGCAAATTAAGGCCCAGAAATCGGCCAAAAAGGTGTTAGCATCAGTTTTTTGGGACAAAAGAGGAATTTTATTCGTGGATTACCTCCAAATTGGTGAAACAATAAATTCAGATTATTATTATAACCTTTTCGACCAGCTGGATATAAAAATTCATGAGAAAAGACCCAGTTTACAAAAGAAAAAAAATTATTTTCCATCAAGACAATTCACCCCCTCACAAAGCTCAAAAAACTATCACGAAAATCAGTAAATTAAAGTACAAATTGTTGCAACATCCATCCTATTTGCCAGATTTAGCTCACTCTGACTTCTGTCTATTCTCACATCTCAATAAATTCATGCGTGGAAACGATTTCATTGAACGGAGAGGAAATAGAACCCATGGAAGTGTATTTCAACAGACTTCCTGATTCTCACTTCAGAGATGGAATCCATAAATTAGAAGATCACTGGATCAAGTGAATTGAAGTTCTGGGAGATTATATTGAATAATAAAATGTATTTCAAACCATTAAATCGTGTTTTTCTTATTGAACGAGAAAACTTATTGAACAACCTGGTATTAAGGGAATGCATCTCAGTCATATGTTGTTATTTTTCACATCTGTCTGTCCTTGGGTTTTAAGGAAGACACCTCAGCGTGCCAAGTCTAACAATTTTTTCCCCCTTACACTTGTTTGTTCCTTTTGAGGGGATTTCCTCATAACACAGCTTTGAGAGTTGGCTGCCACAATGAGAACCTCTGGCAGTGGTTGGTGCCATTATGTGCAGCACCACTTGCTTTACAAAGCATTCCCGAAAACAGTGTGGAATAGATGTGGCATGGTAGTTCAGTGGTTAGAATACCAGCCCTGAAAGTGGGAGACCTGGGTTAAAGTTCCAGTCATGTTGCTATATTTCAAATCTGTTTATACTTTGAATTATCATTTTACACAATAAATTGTGTAACATGAATAAACCAAACATCACATTTTATTTTTCAATATCAGCCAATAATTATTAACCGAAGAATTGAATTAGTGCAGCAGACCATAATAAAGAATTACAATAATCTTTAGATATTGGTGCCAATAAGGTTACTTAAATTAGATAATCTTTTCATTCATGAATCAGGTGTTCCATGGAAATGTTGATCCAATACTACTTTCAACAGACTATGGTTCTTTACTCAGGTCCCAAATAATAATCATGTGGATAAATTATCCTCTGGATATATCCCTGAGGTTTGTTCTCTTTATTCCACAAATATTCAAAACAAATAGATTCCATGTGCAAAATATTTGTAGGACTTCCACCAAGTTTAATGCAGTGAGGTAGATATTGGCACCAATTGCAAGGCATCAAGCTGGCAGTCTATTTTCTTAGATTTAATACACCAGGCTAACATCTACATAGATTATATTTTTCCTAATCTCAATTTGTTTCTAAATGCTGCTTAAAATTATTCTATTAAAACAGCTAACCAGAAACACTTTCCAGAAATGAAACTAAATTATCCTCGAGTGAAAATTTTCTTTGGTAAAATGCTTAGTGCCCTGATACAGTTAACCAATAATTTCCCTCACGAACTACTTTCATACATTAGAACACTCATTACATCATACTTTATAATATATTGTCTCTTTTCCCAAATCTGAAAACATAATTACTATGAGACAATTCTAACTGAAACCAATGTCAAAGGATTGATAATTTGATAAGCTGGGCCTGAGTAACTCTATGCTGGATGCCTTTGGGCTTGGACCATGAGCTTAGCAGTATGGAAGAAAGCAAAAGTCTGACCAAAATTATTTCATAGAAATGAATGATCAAAGAGGTAATTGAGATATACCGCAAAATAAATTAAAAATACTCTCCATTCATTGATTTTTTTCTTCTAACTAGGAAAATAATCAAAAGGTTACCTTCAAGCATTCTAACAAATTGCTTTTTCTCTTAATTAAGAATGATATCTCTTGAGTTCTCTTCATAACTGGAAGAACAATGATTTAATAAATGTTATTTAATTAGAGGCAAAATGTTAAGAATTCTGTACCCCAGTATTTCATATAATTTTGAGCTAAAGGAGTAACATTTTCATTATTAAAGGGTACAAACTGAAAGGAGATAGGGCTATGTAGTCATATAAAAACTAATTGATTCCACCATTATAATTAGAGGTGGGAAAAATCAAATAAAAACATTAGAATAATTCGATTGTTCACTTCAATCGAATTAATCGAATAAAGTGTTTCTAAACTGAATAACTTCAAACAAGGAAAGGGTTTTAGGTACCTGGCAAAATAAGGCGTACACCTAAGAAAAATCCCTTGTATTAATTGCCCTATACCTACAAAGGCTCCCAAATGGCATGGAGAAATGTTCTGGTGGAATAGCTCAATGGATAGAGCCACCGACCGGCAATTGGGAGACCTGGGTTTGTGTCCTGGTTCCATCAGACTTTTTTCATGTCTGTTTCTCCTCGGATAATTTCAATCGAATGATTCTATCCAAATAATTTCATTCGATTTTTGTTTTGTTTCTCTTCAACAAGGGGCCACATGGCTATCTGAATGAATTACTCTTTTTTTGCTTGTTTACTCTCCGCACGGTCAAGAGGAGAGGAGCTCTTAAGGGTTGCATCGTCTAATTTACTTCAATCGAACTATTCCAATACAGTGTTTAGAAAATGAATAACTTCAATCGAATGATTCTGGGCTCCCGGATAGCCATGTTGGTTATGCATTCGATTTCAGTGAAAGTGGGTTCGATTCCCGGTGGGAGTCTACCAATTCCCAAGGTAAAGTGAAAGACGCGATGAAAATTCAATAAACTGCCAAGTAGTGATCGTCTGAGACAATCAAATATTCGTCAAAACATTTGACAAAAATTCCATCATTTCTTTCAATTGGTTTTCCTCTCTTAAATCTGAACCTCTCTCTACTTCTTCCCTAATTTCATGATTTTTCGAATCTAAAATTGTGTAGGTATCTGGAATGTTCAATACTTGTGAATTAATATTTTCAGTTCCGCAATTCCAAATCAAATCTTAGAGGACTGATAAACTATAATTGGCATCCACTTCATATGTGTAGATATTTTTTCTATAGATGCACTTATCGAAATAATCCCTCTCTCGCTGGGGAAAGTGTTTTTAGATGCCAAATCTTAATCCTAGTCCTTCTTGTTGGTCCTGCCATCTTACGAGATTCTTTTTTACTTCGTGTTTCTTTCAGTTCATATAAGAATCGTCTTCATACATAGGACGGTCTTCCCCAAAATTTCGACCTTTCAGGGTAACCCCAAGCTACCGTTTTATTCTTTACTGTCATTCTCGAGATTTTCTGGAGGAGTGCGAGCTCACAGAAGTTGTTTAAAATTAATCTGGTGTTAAATTATTTACTGAAGAAATTCTCGGAGAGTTACAAACCGGATGCTAAAATTTCTATTGACAAGACTTTACTTCCGTAGAAAGGGCAGTTGTCATGGGAAGTTTTTATTCCTAAGAAAAAAATTTTAATATGGAATGGAAACTTTGTGAGGCAAAGTCAGGATATGTATGGAACATTATCATATATACTGGAAAGGATACTGATTTAAAAAATGTAATAGAAGGTGTTGATTTGAAAACTTTACCAAACCTACAAAAGTAGTTCTAAATTTATCAGAAAAGCTTCTGAATAAATTTGATAGGCTTAGATAATTATTATAGCAGCCCTGAACTTTTTGATTTACTTACTTCTTTGAAAACGGATGCTGTTGGAACTGTCCGTTGCAATTGCAAGGAGCTTCCAAAAGATGTAATGAATACAAAATTGCAAAAAGGGGAAGTTGTTGTGGAATTCCAAAAAATGTTGATGGTGCTGAAAAGGAGTGACCGAAGAGATGTGTATATGTTTAGCAGCATTCATGATGCAAAAATGAAGTCGGTAAAAGAAAGAAAGGGTAGTATGAAGATGAAACCAGAGGTTTGCATTTATTATAATGATGCAATAGGTGGCTGTGTGCTGCTCCTTGCTTCCGGGTATACCATACAGAAAAGGACTTCTGACATTCAGCGCGTAGTGTAAATTTTGTGCGGTGCAAATGTATTGTAAACTGTGTACAGTGTAAATATATACACCTTGATGTAAGAGATCACGCAGAAAAATAATCATCTGATGAGTACTGCATTTACTTTCAGCATTCATCTGCATGCAATATTGTGCTAGATATCTTTATTAAGAATTTCAAAGCAGTAGTTCTATTCAAGCAGTCGTAATAATTGGTTGTGGTAAAACTATGGCATGAAAATATGAGCAAATCAAAATCGATGTGTGAAATGTAAACTTTCACTCGCTGAGAAATTTTTGGGCATACGCTACCAAGTCTACCAAGAGTTTGCCTGCTATGGGCCAATAGCGTGCCACCCACACGCCTTTGACGGAGTTCCAAACACTTGAATGTCCCGTAAGGGTCATAAAAGGGACAGCTGTAGAAGGGCACAAGGCTAGAGAACCTTGAAAGGACTCTTATCCCACAACGCACTAAGATCACCATTATACAAATGTTCGAGATCAGTTATCCTAGCTCCCTCAAAACAAAATCTTTACANATTAGGCTATGCTCATCTGTTTAAGAGGTGTTTATCTCAGTGTTAGCGACAAAATCAACATTCCCAACCCCATTAGTTTTGAATCAACACTTTCTATCACTTATCTAAATCAGGATAAGTCAGACAAATTTCATAAATATTCATAGTTAAAGTGCCACAACAACCCTTACTTTACACATTTTTTCTAAGGCCATTGACATATCTAGACTGATCTCCATAGAGAAATGAAAAAAATGAAACAAACAATTTCGATTGCCTTTAGTCTAATTTTGTGTTAAAAAGGAAAAAAAAACTCAAGGGATATTTTAGCAGAATATAGAAAAGGGCATGCAATTCTGGGATCGATTAAAATAATCTCAACAAACCTTGAAAAATCTTGAACCGCTAAAGGAGATAATTTTGACATCTTGAGTCATAAGCAGTGTTAAATTCTCCCCTCACTCATGATTTGTTTTATGTGAAAAGGTCAGGGCCTCCAGACACCCATTTTGGTGTAGGCAGTTCCTGGTGTGATTCCAGGTGGTGGCTCAAGGGCCTTAGCTTTCTATCTACAGGTCACACATTAGAAATACCTTGAGGAGGTAAAAACCCTACTTAGTAAGGAGATTGGTAGTTCCCCACAATTCAATTCCCCCAAATTATATACGCAGGGATCCCATAAGTCCCACCCATACAAATTCACTACTGAGTGTACAACTCTCAGAATTATCCCAACAACTTAAAATAGCTCATGCAACATAAATCAATCCAACACTGTCACCAATTCCAACATCTTTCTAATTATGCTTGACTGCAAAAATCTTCTTAATGAGTTTGAGTTTGCGTTCCATTAGCATTTGCGACTTTTAAATCTCATAATCTAATCATATTTACAGCAATGATCTCTACAGGCAAATAACCGTATAAATAAACTTAAGCTTCTGCTGAGAAATTACCCTGCTATTACAGCAAACAATCATACAGTGCCATAGTTATATCTAATGCCCCTTCATTCACATATCAATCCCGTAAGTTACAATCCTATACCCATTTCTAATTATAATGAATGAAAAGATAATCTCTCACGTAAGCTTTCAAAAGGATGAAAATAAATTCATCACAATTCCTTAAGATACAAAATAATTAACATCAAATTTAAAACAAATAACAGATGTAGGTCCACATTATGTTATATTATATCAAAATACTGCTGAAATTAAGACAACATTTTGGATAACTTGTGTAAATAAATGTTGAAACTCATACCTCAACCACTGTTCCTAAGTAGTAGCAGCCATCTTTGCTCGCAAGAAGAACATCTTCCCCTTCAATAAAACAACCTTTCTCAGTTGTGGTACTGTCAGGAACAACTGAATTTTCCTCAGACCGTTCCTGTTAAAAGAAACTTGACATTTATATCAATATGTAACACCAAAATTACAAAAATAATTATTTGAAATTTATTTAAATATAGTCAAACAGCTACTGATATGATACTCACTCAATAACAGCATTAGCAAATCAATAATTTAATTCACATAAACAGGTTGCATCAATTATAACTATTTACATATACGGACTTATGGAGACAACTTATGGACAAACCACCATCTTCAACTTAAACAGCATACTTAGATGGCCATTACGTTAATTTCTAATCAATCGAGACAGGCAGAAATTGAAATAATGAATGCTTGAGCATTTAGGTGTGTCAATTCAACAAATAAATACATATGCTAGACTAGTAAAAACCATCCGCAAAAGACAGCCAGACAAATACTAAAAATCAATGAACAAAATATGATTTAACTATGCAGCATTCAAATATGTATTCAGGAGATTGCACCAAATGTAAAATATATAAAAACCAAAACTGGATAACTGAATGTTCTGAGGACTTGACTTGACTTGACTTGTTATTTATTTAGCCTGGGGCGTGTGATGCCAGCTGGCGCCCTCTTCCCCGGAGTGAAACATTACAACTAAATGTGTGAGAGGAGGGTGGTAGTAAGGATATTAATTTAAATTTCATTAATGTGTAATTATTCCATGAAGAGTTAACAAAAATACTATTAAATCTGCAATTTTCTGAAGTTTCATGCACTTGAATGTCAAATTTGCAGTAGAAATTTCTTTAAAATACACAAGTGAATAAAATTACCCAATTAGTCTTTAAATAACCAGGGGTTAATTAAACATTTATTCAACACAAAAGCCAATGCCTATCAAATTTTTGGAACAATTTCCATAGGATTAAGTCTCTCGAGATTTCCACCGGTTCAAGTTTTCAGGTGACCTGGTGGTAATCCTGAGAGGACTTAATCCACAATACACATCAAGAAAGTACAAGATCACAATTTCCATACTCATCAACTTTTAAAAAAGGAAAATTCACTGAAAAGGTTTCGGTAAAAATAATGTATCATCCACTCTATATGCAGAGTAAGTAATGGGGGGCATATTTTTACATTCCATTTAAGGCTAAAAAATGAACAGCCAGCATATACAGAAAAAATATGGCTCTTGCTTTGTTTCCATAGCATAAAATTTAGGTGATCAAATAATCCTGTAATTTATAATAACGTAATTTTTTTCTGGATCTTTAGATAATATACATTTGAAGGGCTTACTCCTCTTTACCTTATAACCAAGTAGATACTTTTTGTACATTTGCAAAATAGATCCATAAAAAATTAGTTTTACAACAACGGAAATGATAAGGTTGAGTTTTCAAATCAAAAATATTAACATAATTCAATCTGATTCGAGTTCTAGTGATCACAAGGAAATGGTTAATATAAAGACAATATTTACATATCTATGAACTATCACTGATTGAAGGGAGTATCTAAACTCATTGCATCTGCAAGTCATCACGACTATGTATACATTAACTCAAGATTAGAAAATCAATCCCATACCGTTTTCTCAACGGAAGTTGTAATATTCTCAGTATTGAACAATCACCATCTAATTCAATTACCTTCTTCCTTGGGTTCAGCAACGCCATTCTGAAATGCTTCGATTCTTCCAGCTTCCAAGATTAAAAGCCCCCCAACTCTGGGGTAATCTAGGTAAGCACTAAATGAATGCAGTCTTCCACGGTTCATAACCAGTTCTTCTCCAATGACCTAAAAGCAAATGGTGAGCTGAATTTCTAGCAAATAAAGGATAAAACTTAACTACACCAGAATGGGCAAAATTGCTCCATTTTTCTAGATTATGACACAACAAAGCACAATTAAAAAGCTAGCAATAGCTCGAAGCCCGGTTATAATACTAAACAGTTCAAGCACCGCAAAATGGGAAGATTTCAGCAATTTACTTCTACCTCCAGATATTTAACCCAAAAAAGTGGTAGGTAAAATATTTTAGAATGAAAAGTAACAGTTCATTCAAGAAGTATATAATACGATAAAAACAATGACTTCGGTTAACCCACTCTGCAACTTGAATAAAAATTAAGCCCTTGAGTTGCAGACTCAGAGCTATACCAATATCTGAAGTATGCAACGTATTCATAAGGATAAGTTACAACGAAAAAGTAGTTTCTTTACCCATAGCACAGCGAATAGGTACTACAGAAGTACATCTTATAACAACTCCCGACGTCAGCCATAATAGGCTCAAAAAATTTGAGCTCATACGCGCGACGCGCGGCAAAACGAATCTTTTTTAGTAACTAATGCACATAATACACGTAAAAGAATTCATATATAATCTTTGATTTAAAATGTATATGCCATAAGCTACAATCACAGGAAGCGAAATCTGAGTTATCACCAAAAACATTCATACCTGTTACGTTACACTGGACTGTATTCAAATTTTGCTAAGCTCCATCTTGTAACTCAATCAAATATTTTCTGTATTCATGCCAATAAGAAACATATTTATTAAAAATTAATTTCCACTTTTTCTTATACCAAAAATAAGTGTTGCGTTCATGTGAAATTATATTCGTTGTGCATCAGAAAATTAATTCGGAATTATGTATTCAAACAAGGTATTGTTGCTCAGTTGACTAGTGCTCAGCATATGTTTAGAATAGATCGGTGTGTGAGGTTACTAGTTCGCCGGTTGCTGTGCGTTTGAAGGTGGATTTCATTGATTTTATGAATTGTTCAGATAAATTGTTATTCCTAGATTGATACCTTGGTTTAGACATTTTATAACATAAAACTGTTCTCCGACTTAGGAGCTCTTTCATCTATCTATTTATTTCTTGGTGTTACATGTTTAATCTAAAAACACATCTACTACATTATTGTAACTTCTTGATGTATTAAGCTCTTATTCAACGGTATTCTTAGTAATAACGGTTTAACGTACTATGTTAGTTCGGCGTGTGACGCAGTTTATTGCAACTCAAAGCTATCCTGCAGAATCGATGTTTAATCTTACAGGTAAAAGTGGTAATTCTAACTTAAAATTCGCTTAGTTAATGATTTCAATGATAGAGCTGAGTAATAAAATATAAGTTAATGGTATTAATCGGATGGAATCATGTTTACTCATCAGGATTATGTATTTCAATACCAATTAATCGTTCTGGATATGTTTAGAAAAAAAAGTCACAGACTGCACTTTTCAGTTTAAGGTGAAAATCACCTTACCGAAGCTTTGTAAGTAATATATCCTTAGTGTGAATATTCTTGTTCCAGACGTTGTAACGGTGTACAATGATAGGGAAAGGGTAAATAAATGGAAGAATAACATTTACACGTCATTTATTCATTGGGAAACTTTACAGTCTTAAATAATCCCATCAGATAGCCGAAAATCGGACTATTTAAATTAAGAGATTCACAATCATTCAAGTTTGTATAAATATATATTTATAGACATGCATACATATACATGCGTAGAGAAAGTATAGACAAGCATCGAAGAGGATATCTCGAGACCTCTCGACTAAACCATAGGATCACCTAATCTTTATCCCTGAAAATCTTTTCAGGAAGGTAAGATAAGGGTTGAGATGTAAGAGAAAAGAGCTCTGCACTCGAAAAGCAACTACGGGAGTAAGGGGAAGAGCCTTCACTCCTGAGTTTTATAAATCAATCAAAAACATTCTTTTATATTTCACTCAATCCCTTTGGCTATATTTCAACTATATAATTTTTATTGCACTCTATGGAAGAGGAAAATCTTACCATCCAAACTTGAAAAACTTTTGGATGAATATAAAAATTAGAAGAGTTCATTGAAGCTATGGAAGTAGAAAATACTGAGGCATTTTTACAAAAGTTAACTTTTATGATGTGCCTTCGACTACCTTTTCCTTGATTGAGCAGACATTTGAATGAGTTGACGAATGGTCTTGAAGCTCCTGAAAGACAGTGTAAAAAATACAGTGCAAGAGAGGTAGGGAGAGGAAGATTAATTTTCTCCATAGTAAAGTTCTTACTGTTGCTCTCTTACATTTTGTTTCTCTAAAAAAAGCATTTTGGATATAGATAATTTGATCAAATGATTACCATCTGAGAGACACTCTTGGTCCCAAACTTGGATTAAAAGCTACGAAATATTTTCCCAGCGATCAGTTCATATATGAAACACTTTAAATACTTAATCACATTCACTTGGAAGCATTTGTAGCATCAACAGATTTAAGTTGTGCACCAATACAATTATTAATACCTGAAAGTGCAAGAATACCATAGCGTTTATCTGCCATGTAAACCTTTCTTGAATGGTGCTGTATGAACTTGTAAAGTGGTCTTCTCAACCTATAGAACATAAGATAAGAGTTCCTATGCAACAAACTGGCCACATATAGTAATTTAAACATAACTTAAATGCACACACACACAAATCGACATGCGTACGTTTGTTGCACATAACTTAATAACTCAAATCACCATTTATAGGAATTTGACCTTTATACATGTAAATGTTTCTCACATTCATGGAAGAGCTGCTTCGTGCGATAACTGTATTGAATGCTACCGATGCTACCTTAGTGATATGGAATAAATGGCAAATGAGATCTGTATTGACTAACTATGCTTAAACTATCGAAGCTTCAACCACAAAGCAGAATCTCCATGCAATGCGCATAGGGAACTTTTATTACATCACATCTTATTCGGCTGAAGTATCCAGTTCATCACAGTGTAGAAGTAAATGGTGTAGGCCTAGATGAAAGCAGTTGTTGAACATTAGAGTAACCCAAAAGAGTTCTTCTATGTTCGACAATTTACAACGCTGAAAGAGAAAGGTGCATTTTCGTTCAAAACCGTGAAATCCATGTTATGACTTCAACAATTTAGAAAATGAGGTGGTATGTTGACTGTTGCCACGAACACTATGAGAACATGGTCTCATTTTTAAACCTCAGAAGTGGATTAGAAAATCTGAACTGGTCTCAGCCGCTTGTCTCTCATGTTAAGAGAGGCGTTTCGCATCATGCGTTCGTGGTCTCCATGTGTTTGGAGAACGGAGCAGTCGAGGAAGCTTGCTGCAGTGGTGGAGCGTGGCCCCCACCTCTAAGGCGTCCTCTTAGCTCCTCCAGGGACTTCGATTTGGCCTTGTTGATTCGTCTGTATTTGACGTCACGCGGTTTCGTAACCGATCTATGGTTGCTCATCACCCTGTTGTAGGCCACCTGGGTGAGACCCGCGCCGCTCAGTCTTTCGAAGCTCCCGTAAAGAGCTAGTCTTCTTGGATCCGTTTTGCTCTCATCCTTCTCGTTGTCTTCCGGTTCTTCAGCACCGTCGGGCTCTCTGGAGGTTTCATCCTGCGACGTTGTTGTCTGCATATCTTGCACGTCGTCATCGGGGTCTTCTTCCACGCTGTACACCGTCTCCAGTACCTCGGGTCTTCGGAGGAGGCCGTTTCCGCCGATCGGAGTACTCACGCAGCGCATCTTCTTCAAGGCGGCGTATCGACTCTGGTCCACGGCATCGGATATGCTGCGGGCTACTCGGAGGGATGGTTGCTCCTGGCCCACCATAGAAATCGAAGAATGGGGGGCCTATAAGAAAAACAAGACGGAGCCATGTTAATGTGTTGAAATGCCGGAAGATAAGCTCTACATTTCTCGTTTTTGAGTCAATAATTTTTTTAACATAATACAAAATATACTAAATAAAGAAAAAGCACTTAGTAGCTTCCACAGCATATATTTAAGGCGACTAGTTTCGTCGATAAATCGACTACAATGTTATTATCACATTCAAAAGTACTGTAGGTAGGAAACAACTGCGTTAGTTTTAACAAAAAATATTTGTTTTGCATATTAAACTAATTTATACCTAATAATAGCCATAAGCCAAAAATGGCTTATCAACAGTTGCCTTTCGAAAAGAATAATAATAATAA
>KZ308792.1:11700-51799 GCA_000376725.2 Ladona fulva
TATTATATAATATTAGGACTTTTAGATCTGTATTAATTTACCATATATGTTAGTTGTAAGTTGAATTTATTTGAGTATTTTTTTATATCTATGACTCAGAGGTTAGGTGTATGAGAGGCTCATTGGGCCTAACCTCGCCATAAGGGTGAAATAAATAAATAATAAGCATTTCCTTTTACACAGATAAAAATATTTCTTGCAAAAAGTGAATTGATCTTTGTATTAAAGAGTTCCTATTTTCGGATTAGTGTTCTAACGATATACATGAGAAGGAGCTGTACGTTTTGAAAATGTATGAAATCCCGAAAGATCGCTGAACCTGAATAGGTTTTCTTTCCCGGTACTTCTTCCTCTGTGAAGGGTGTAAATCCTTCGCGGACCAATACTAAATAAGCTTTGCACAGGACATTCACCGTTTCAGGGAGAGAGATTCACCCAAACCTCATTAACATTCTGCGCCGTTTGGTCAATATATATTGTCGGCCTCACTTCATCCTAATCATCTCAGCTTTTTGCCCCCGCAAATGACGTCGGATATTTACCACCGCGACGCATGAGGCGGCCATCCGGAAGGGGATTATGTCCGCAAGAGTAAATCAAGAGTCGCTCTGGGAACGTGCCTCGCAGTAAGAAGACGGGAACGGATTCGAACTCGACTGTTTCGGAAGAGAGAAAATCGCAATTCAGGGAAAAGCTAAACCTGTGTTTCGTGGAGGTTACATTCGACGAAAATTTGCAGGAACTGGATGGAAGTAGAAAACCCAGTCGTACGCTATTTTAGTCTCGTGCGGCACGAGAAACAAATGAAAAGAGCTAACGTTGCGATAGAGTCGGTTGATAAAATGGAAAATGACGAAAAACGACGAGGTTGTTCTCCTTTTTGGAGAATGATACGCTTGAACACTATGCTTCGACTTTCGAAGAGGCGTACGGGAGAAGATAGGAGGTTAATTAATAACTCGAGGCCTGGTCTAACTGGGTCTCTTTCTGAAGCGTATTGCTTGGAAAGGGTCGATGTGTCGTCTTGTAAATCATAATGTAAGAAATCTTTATAAATTACATGAACCATTAATAAAATGCTGAAAACTGGACCGTTTAATGCTCTTTGCAGAATATAAAAATCCCACTTTTGCTTTCTCTGACTTCTAATTACATTCACAAATTATGCAATTAATGATTAACCTGTGAACTAGTTTACTAAACTACACCTATCAATCAAATTACCCTGCCCCACTCCCAAAGGCGGCTTGCAGGGTACACATGCAGATATAAAGCGCTAGTGACATCAGAATACTGATTACTCGGATAACGAAGAACCTTCTTCCCTCTAAAGAAATATTGATTGTCAAAGCAAAATCACCGATGCTCTCCCAGTCTCATATGTTTAGGAGCTATATCTAACTTATTTTCATGTTAGTAAAGGAGTAAATACATTTCGCCGGCTTCATTTGGAAATTGAAATGAATTCGTATGTGTGTACATAAGTGATCATCCACCAAATATTTGAGATCCGAGGCAAAAAGGATAATAACTATTCTTCAGGCAAAAGTCCACTTGCAGGACATTACTCTTTGTGCGATGTATTATTCTATACGAATAAATTATCTTCAATACTTTACCAAGACCCGATCGAAATTTTATCAGGAGCTTCGATTGTTGTCTTCACATCCTTCCACAGGCAAGATATCTTACAGAGTTTACGATACAGTTTATTTGTAAACTTAAAAGTTACCTTTATAAACTAAAATATGGAAGGAATCCACATTAAATATTTTTTCTCACATACTTTTTTTTTCTTTAGTAGAATACCCACATAAGAGATAACATGATAAAGTTTGGATTTTAGATCTTGTAACTTGTAACTAAGAACGATGACGTTCATGAAAATCTTTGAAACAAAAGAATTCGTTTTTTACAAATAAATTATTTCGGCACAGGTGAGAACATTATACGTTATTGTTTTGGAAATCTTTATTTACATATTTAATGGTGCATATGGTGATCAAGTCATTTTACATAATGAAATATAAACTCTTTCGTTTTAATTTGCACCTGATTAGATTCGTATCAAAAGGACCAGTGCATTCATATTTGAAGTAGTGAATATTTAATACTTAATATGCCAACTTGTACTATAACTGGAGCTTTAGTTAGTGACCTAATCTTGCCATTAGTCTCCTTCATCTAAAACAGTTTGATAAACACTGCGAAATATACATTTCAATCACCGTAGAGAATCAAGACTCTAACTCTTTCGTAATAATTAGGTTTCTTTGCGTCTTTATATGTTAAGAATATAGCCGAATCAATACCTCATCCTTTATTTCAATTTTTCTTACTCTTAAATAAAATAACTTGTTTGCTATTTCATATAATTTAACGTTTGGTGAATGAAAACTATTTCGAAAGTATAGAAAAATTGTATTGGGAAGGGACGATGCACCCAGTTATACATTCTCTGATTTTTCTTCATGATGTGGTTTGTACTATTTTGTCACTTTTAATGCCTTTTCAAACATATATTAGTAGCATTAAAAACTTTAAGTTTTAAGTAAAGTTTTAGTTTAATAAATGTATATTTCTTTGTATCTGTTGTAAAATTGATCTGATTTAAAAAAATTTTCTTGTAATCGTAAATTTAAATTACAACTGTGGATAGCCAGATAAAAGTCTTAAGATCTTTCGTCTTTCAAATAATAGTTANTAAATATATTAAAAATTAAATGATACAGAACATGTATATGCCTGAAAATTTCCAGCAACTGCATAGTGGAATTGTCAAAATATTCTTCATCATTTGATTCTATTTAATTTAGTAAACAAAAATTCTTAACGTTAAACTCAATAGCTTATGAAAAGGAAAATATTATCCTCTCATATCTTAGCCTAGATGCTTACAACTTCTAATTCTCGCACTTAGTGTTGAGGCCAATATTTGCGTCACGATTTGTGTGCTTGGGGAATTGTCATAATTCAAATGGATGTTACAGATGATTAAGGTGTTGGAATAACTGTATTTGACAGCCAAATTGAACTGGCATGATTTGCATCGATAAAAGAATAAATTTCCCCGGTCATGGGGTAATTAACAGAATAGAATAAGCCTCATTTTGTTTACGATCGATGAATGATAGATTCTTCAGTGTGTTTTCGTCGAGTAAATTCAGTTCAAATCACTCGGTGGTGTCGAATACGATGCTCATTACGATAAATCGTATCTGTGAACAATCATTTGGTAGGTGGTCTTGATTTATAAACGCCAGACTGGGGATGTAAAATGTAAACTCAACGTTGAATTCACTGATGTTCTTTCTTCCACGTGCCCTCTAAGGAACGTTTTGCGAGCTATAAACCGGGAGAAATTGGTTCTTTTTACTTTCTTTGCGATGAAGGTTTTCTCTCGTCAGAGGAAAAATAATGGAGGCGGAATGCCCAGCACGTAGCACTTGATCGAAGAGAAAAACGTGGTGCGTGCAATGTGATGGAGGTCCGCCCACAATTTCAGCCTCGTTCATCTACGAAACATCTGGGATAAACTTTCAGAGGTTCCGAGTGATGAATATTCAAGGTGCTATTCAAAAGTGTAGAAAGAACACTGACTCTCTCTTGCGTGCTCATTTATCGTGCACAGAAAACTAGAACAAGAAGTGCTCTTTCACGAACGAATTTTTGTTTCAAGGGAAACATTTCTCTCGCAAGAGCCAGTTTATTCGTAATGATACATTCTTACCGGGACCTTGTATTTTATTTCATTCATATGTGCTCCTTTTCCTTAGTTTGTCATTTTGAATGCAGTTTTATCATTTATCTTCCAGACGATAAAAAGAGTTTAAATGAGACTTCAGAAAAGGGAATTTAAAGAATGAGTGCGCCTCCGTAAAAGGAGGCATGTTTTTGAGTTCGCTCTACACTTCTTACGAATATAAATTCTTCAATTCTCTTTGACTCTTTACGAAATAAATTAATGATGTATTTTTTAATATTTAAAATTTTAAAATATTATCTCAGATTCCTTTTATGTTTTGTTGGAACACAATTTTGTCTCCAAATACATGCTGAAAGGAAAATGTAGATCCGTAATATGAGTTCTTACAAATAAAAGTTCTGAATACTCGAGTACTTCATAACTCGTTTATCATTTCCGTTTTATCCCGTTTGTACTCATGTTTATTTTATGGTAGTAATTGCCTTGCATTTTACTAATACCTTCGAAAGTGCACAGGGAATGCCTCACATTATTAATATCAGTATTAACAGTTAAGAGTAACTAATGCAGTTTAACGCAAAATCTACTTAAGGCACTTCCGTTAAAATATTTTCCATGAATGCTAATCTCATCTCTCCTCATCCTGAGCTGATTCCTATTTCTAATATAATTTGCCGGCGCTTTAACAAGAACTTACATTGAAACAATTTAATCGGATTCTCTTAGAGTGGTAATAGCTGTAACTGTATTTGAATAACACCTTAGTTACTCTGAATCGTTGTTGGTAAGATTTCTTAAGTTCTGATCTCAAATTCATATAACTTATTTGTTACACCGAACAATATAAATATATGTTTACTCTTCATATACCGTGTCGGAGACAGCTTCAGATATATCTTTGAGAATGTTGTGGTGATGTAAATCTGATCGATTTAAAGATCAAAATTGCGCCTAACTGGTAGTTGGTATGTTACATAAATTTTTGTTTTGAATAACGGAAATCTATCTATTTTAGCCAGGTTCGTGTGCGCTGCATTGGTTTTTGTGAATTTATGCCTAATCTCTTATTTTCTTATTGATTAAATTTACAGACATTGGCGATGTTCTTACAAATAAAAGTTCTGAATACTCGAGTACTTCATAACTCGTTTATCATTTCCGTTTTATCCCGTTTGTACTCATGTTTATTTTATGGTAGTAATTGCCTTGCATTTTACTAATACCTTCAAAAGTGCACAGGGAATGCCTCACATTATTAATATCAGTATTAACAGTTAAGAGTAACTAATGCAGTTTAACGCAAAATCTACTTAAGGCACTTCCGTTAAAATATTTTCCATGAATGCTAATCTCATCTCTCCTCATCCTGAGCTGATTCCTATTTCTAATATAATTTGCCGGCGCTTTAACAAGAACTTACAATGAAACAATTTAATCGGATTCTCTTAGAGTGGTAATAGCTGTAACTGTATTTGAATAACACCTTAGTTACTCTGAATCGTTGTTGGTAAGATTTCTTAAGTTCTGATCTCAATTACATATAACTTATTTGTTACACCGAACAATATAAATATATGTTTACTCTTCATATACCGTGTCGGAGACAGCTTCAGATATATCTTTGAGATTGTTGTGGTGATGTAAATCTGATCCATTTAAAGATCAAAATTGCGCCTAACTGGTAGTTGGTATGTTACATAATTTTTTGTTTTGAATAACGGAAATCTATCATTAGCCAGGTTCCTGTGCGCTGCATTGATTTTTGTGAATTTATGCCTAATCTCTTATTTTCTTATTGATTAAATTTACAGACATTGGCGATTTTTGTAGAAATATTTAATGTTTGAAGGAAAAGAGACTGTACATTTTTCACAGGATCATGATACAGACACGATCAGGACGGATGATGGCAATCATTCGCTGAAACCTGGTCGTGTCTGCATTAAAATCATGTGGAAAAAGTACAAAGTCTCTTTTCCTTTAATCGTAGCTGAATAGAGTTCACTACCTTATGTACGTCTTTGATTGGAAATGTTTAGTATGTTACTCTTTTTATATTTTCTGGCGCTCCAAACGTTTGCACCATATTCATATACTTTCACTTCATCACGCATTCAAACTGTAAGACAAGATTAATATAATTGCTTCAAAATTATTGCTATTATTTTCGCAATCTCGTCTTTACATTTGAGAAGTTAGTGAATCCTAGCATGTCTTTATTGATTTTCGCGGAAGACCCTCGGGGTAGCCTGTAATTGTTTACTTAAATGACCAAAATAAGAAAGAAAAAACTAAAATATACCTGTCTGTTTTAGTATTTAAAAAATAAAACAGCTATAATGCAGTATGTCTTAGAATTTATAAAAATGAAATTTCGCTGTACAACCAATAAATATGCCAGGAAAAAGATGATGAGCAACTAACTTGGCACATAATTTAGCTCATCGTAAATAAAATCCAGCTACGTGATGAATCCATCATAAAAGATTCAGAGAATGGAGGAAAAAGATCCGCGAATCACGGTTACGAAGCAAAGTGCTGCGATAACTGTGACGACGACTTTGGGACTCCTGAGATATGAAGGTTGTTCTGAGGAACGTTTCTAAGAAATTGCCTGTTCTTATTCTCAGTGAGTGAGAGTGATGAAGACTTTCTCCCTTTTGTTTATTCCTTTTCCTTGCTCCGGTAAATCTCAGAATTCCCCTTCGTTCTTTTCCCCTCTTTAAATATCCATTTCATGTTTATTCCGTGCACTTTAACGTGATCCCATCCCGTGGTCTGCCACAGGATTGCTAGCTTTCTTTCCTCATTTCCCTCGCTCGTTTGTCCGTCCCTTCTCACTGCCTCTTTCTTCAGCTCAGCCATTTCAGTCCATTCCTTTCTTTTGCA
This sequence comes from Ladona fulva, assembly GCA_000376725.2. Taxonomy (NCBI): domain Eukaryota; kingdom Metazoa; phylum Arthropoda; class Insecta; order Odonata; family Libellulidae; genus Ladona; species Ladona fulva. Next base: position 18,296 of record KZ308792.1, read on the forward strand.
GCTCGTTCTCTTTAATTCGTTTTCTACTCTCACCCTATATGCTACACATTTCCCCTACTCTCTCGTAATGGCCTTCCCTTCACTCTCTTCCTTTCATATCGTTATCTCGTACTTCTTAACGGCTTCCGCGTCTCTCGCCCGATTTCATCCTTTCCTCAACACCTACCTCCACCGCTTTCTCCTCTACTCTTCTAATTCTCATTCGTTTTATTTCTTTCCTTACATTATCCGAGCGAGGTCTTTCATCTGCGCCGAAATGGAAGGATGAAACGGAGATTTTTCTTACGCTTAGTTCCCGTGTTCCCGCCGATGCAACTAGTTCACAAACATTAGTGCTATATAAATGTACTATCCTCAACTATGGAATTTTGCAAGCCACAGTTTCCGTCTCAGTAGATTTTGCTTTAATGGATTTTGTATTCGCAATGAAATACTAGGAAGCTCCTCGTTCATCGCAATCACTATGGTTTTAAAAAATTAAGTTTACTTAATTTTAACTTACTTAACGCAAATTTTGTAGGAACTATATACTTAGTGAAATTTTTAAAAGTAAACTGTGCTCCAAAGGATTCATAGATGTATGAATTTCAGGCTCTTTGTAATCATATCTTGGGACGGATACAAATTAAAAGTCTTGTTTTCAAATTAATTTTTCTGTCGTTGTAAATATACGCGTATGGCAGATAGGATCTATTATGAGTGAAATCATTTAAGAATTTCGTAAAATTCCATTAATTATATTTGTATATAAAAGAAATTGATTTAGAGGAAAAATATTCACCATGTACTGCATTTAACGGATTTACAGAAGAAATCCTGCTTCTTTAAAAATTAAAATGTATATGGAAAAATGTATGCTGTTATGATGCTCTGAATACATTGTCATAAATATTATGCAAAATTCTAGTAGAATCTCCTCAAGTTTCAATTTCTCAGTGTTATATTTAACACAATGGTAAATGACTGCATGTTTCCATATTGCCTCGATTTAGCTTTCATGTTAACATACCGTTTCCTTAGCAAGTAAATTCCTCTGAAATTTTCAATCTCGACTTCTGTTACCAAGTCTCGGGAAGGCCGGGACGAGTAACACTTAACACACGAAACGTTCTACTAAAATTTCCTTTTAGCGAAGCGCTCATTTACTTTTACAGCATCAGCAGCTAAATATAAAGTCAAAATTACACGTCTTTGTCTGACATCGCCGTCTCCATTAGCTTTAAGCGAACCCCTGCCTTGTGAGACGGTTGACGGGATAGTATACTCGCATCCACTGGCTTAGGACGCCGCAGAAAAAGGCCATATTTTTTAATCTCCTCTCCATTCCGTTTCGCTTCTTCCCGCATTCCATTCCCTCCTTTCGTCCGCATCTGAATTCAATTTCCAACTTTAGGATCGGCGCTTTCGTTACGCTCGGTAGCTTTGCTACTTTCATCTTCACTCCCTTTTCCAATTCTTATCTTTCATCAACGGATGCTGTGATCATCACTTGAAGCTCTGAAACATTCCTTTCCAAGTAAATTCTCCGGAGATAGCTTTTGTGGAGCTCCATCGCATCTGGTTAGTAATACGGCTTAAGATAGTGGAGTAACTTTACATGGCGTAACTTTTCGGGGCAATGCTATGAATGTGTACCACTTTGCTCATTGATACAAACCTGTGATTTTTGAAATTGTATCAGCTAACATTTATTTAATTTTCTGAGTAATCTCCAATAAAAATAGATTATTAACTGTATTAGGGGCCTCTGACGCAGCACAGTAATGTGTTACTATATGCTCTGACAATGTGGAAAAAATACTAAATATGCTGCTCGAAAGGCATGATAAATACTCAAAAAACTATACCTCACATTGTAAATCATTCGCTGGAATAAAGACGCCGGGTAAATGATACCTTCATACTTTTCAGGTATGTTCTCACCCTCTAGATCCTATTGTCAAACATTACTCTTTACTAAAAAAGTTAGTTTAAAGACTTTTACCTCTTGACCTACGATTCGAAGGTACACTCGTAAAAATACTTAAGGTCTCTAGTAAAAATACTTAAGGTTCGGCAATGTCAAACGATTTAATTTAAAATAGAAGTTTAATGGGTGGACAGTATTTGGTGGCACGCTTGGGAGGTTTGGATATGAATTAGCGGTTAAGCGTACGGTAAATGAATGTGTAGTCTATCTATTGGACAGATATCAATTCTCAGTCCTAATAGTGTCCTCGTGTAACATACCAAATGCAAAGACAGTGAGGAATTTGCACGGAGAACCGATTTAAATCCTCGTCACCGACGTAATATGTTAAAGCTGTCGATTTAATTTCCAGCTTGTTGCAGAGATGGCGTTACCTAGGGATGAGAAATGTATAAGTACTGGCTTTTAAAATATTTTTAAACTTGATGTGCCCAAGTCCATTAACAGCAGAAGAAAACATACGAAACGTTATAAGTGACAACACCATCGGTATTAACGAACTAATACAATTTAGTTTTACACACAAAAGGGTACGTGCAAATTCATCAGTACTACCCCCAGAAAAGAACACCAGTGCACAACTTACTAGAAAAAAAGAGCCTAATGTGTTTGACAGAAACGATTGCGAGCCGCATATGAAGAATATTTGGAAAATAACGAAGTTTCTTATTTAGTTTATTTTGCAAACTACAATATGTTACCACTAATATCAATTTAAAGAAAATTACGAGTAAAACTTTACTGAATAAATATAATTTTTGTTATTAGGAAGTTTTAATGATTCAGAAATGATTAAGAGGTGGATGCATATTCTTAAAATTTCTCTTGATGAGTCTAATTTTTATTCTCAGTTTTTAATAGTTCCGTCTTTTTTTAAAGAAGTACGCTTACCGATTTAAGAAAGATATATATAATTTCCAAAACACTTTGGGGGCTACATGGTGAACTCGAAGATGTGACCTTTGGGTCGTATCTTGTGCAGGCCCGATACAGGTTAATATTACCTAATATTTAATAATCTAATATGAGTTTGACTTTAAACTCGACAGAAATAATGAGTGACGTAAATAAGCTAATGTATAAAATAAATATCTATTTATGTAAATATCATAATCAGTTGAAAGCGGTCGCTAAGTAAAATATTTTGACGAATTTTTGTTTTCTTTTCTCTCCTTAACTAATTAACGTAAACAGGTTTAAAAAGTATGCCATAGTCACTCGAGCTTTAACAAAGTTCTTCATCAAATTTTCTATTTCTCTCTGAAAAGGTTATTTTAATCAATTAAATATTAGTGTAACCCTGACGATAATGAAGCAGAGGTGTGTTTATGGCGTTTATTAAAGAAGAGCTTATAGTTAAAAGGACATATTCTCTTAATATCCTATAATATATTAATGACACTATCCCCAAATCAATTTCAAAACCAATAGTGGGTGGTGATTGGAACAAAATTGTTATTATATGTTAAAATGTATTATGGATTTGCTGATCTTGCGAAAATTTCTGTCTTCTACCGATTATTAATTCTTCTTTTCAACCATGCAAACCTTTTCCACTCTCTCCACCCGTGAGTTCAAGGACATTCTCTTTAAGAATGTGTAATCATATTCTCGCTAACATCCTTCCCCTCCTTCATACACTCCTCTTCCATTCCTTCTCGATTACTCTTCTCCTCCTCCTCACTCACCTTTTCGCGTCGCAGCTTTCGCTCTTCCCGCTTTCTGCACATATATACCTTTCCTATTTCCTTTTACACTTCCTTTTTCCTCACTCCTCAGAGCCACTTTGCTCTCTCCCTGTATATCCACATACTTTACAGAAGTCTCATTTCGAAGATTTCCTTGCTCTCTGCTCCACTGAGCGCTTTCTGGCATTCCCGTAATCCCCAAATCTTCTTCCATTTTGTGACTACATGGTTTCCTATCATTTCCGATGGTTGAAACTTAAGCTAAAGCTTTGCGACCTTCTGAACGACCGCGCAGAGATGAATGCGGATTTGCAAATGTTGAGAGGGTGACAACTGTTTCCTAAAGTAATATATTTAGAGGTGAAGAAGGAATCGAATCCGAGCAAAAGAGGTATAGGTTTCCGAATCCTAGTTACAAGGATCTCCACGTGGAGTAAGATTCTTAAATTGAGGAATGATCATAAGTATCGGTCATTTAATGATTATAATACAACAGGAATATTTGTTTTGAGAACCTCTGATTCGAAGATTATCGTTTTTTTTTTGATAAATGAGTAATGTGCGCCCGAGTAGGTTGGATAAAATATTATGACTGCGGAAATAATGTTTCGAGACCGCTATATGTAGTGGAAATCAGATGCTTTACCGATAATTAGTTTTTGTTTACGAGATAAATATACACATTATTACGTAGGATAATATTATTATTCCCGAAGAGAAACGTACGAGAAATGATGTTCTGTCAAGATATTTCAATGGCTGGAGCATTCACCCGGAAAAGGAAGACCCGAGTTCGAGTCCCGGTTATATCAGACGTATATAATGCCGATTTTTCGTTGGGAATATTCTTGGCAGGACGACTTATTGCGTGATATTACTTAGTCACTTTAGTAGCAATGACACACTAGGATAACCAGATATATTGAGAAAATGTTACTGTTCCGTATATATAATCACCTTTTTTCATATTTCTATCGTTTTGATCTGCATTGACGTTATATAATTTATCTATCTATCTTTTACATGAGTAGAAAAATTTGAAAGCAGCGTGTTAAAGAAGATGACGCAGTTCTCGTATTTGAATGGGTGATCAGCCATAGTTGTAATAACTCTAATTTGGGCGGCGCAGAGAATGGGCAGCATAACAAAATTCTTAGCCCAATTTATCTTCTTTGAAGTTACACAATAAAAACAGAGTTCTTTTGCCAACTACAATTTACAGAAACATACGCTCATCTACCGACTCAAGAATAACCTAATTGATATCTTCGAACCTAATTTCATCCACTTTGTAATTCCTTATAATTAAGAATTCGCATGAAAAGGGAGAAGGAATTCCGGCAACAAATATAACATTTGCTAAAGAGAAGCGACGTACAAAAGGAATGCGATACTCTAAGTGTGCTCCTGGGAAATGGATCCCAACTATCCACGACTAATGGGTGTCCTTGAAGAAGGAATAGATCGCGCTCAACTTAGAATTTCTCCGCAATTTCATGTGGTTATTCCTTCGTTGCGCTTCCATTCTCTTCGTTTATCATATAAATATAAGCCATTGCCAATTTGAAACTCTACGGCATTAAAATACTTCTCAAGTCGATATTTCGACATCATGGAGCAAAAATCTTAGTTCACAAGGGTATACAATATTATGACGCTACATATTCGTTCTTGTGACGAAGGGATTTCAAAGTTAGAATGTTTTAGTTCTTGATGACGTAACGAAGGAAAGAAACCGAAAATTATTCATGGAATTTTCGCATGGAATTCAGCCGGCAGAAGAACTGAAGATACTGGATTCACGATATATAAATAACTAAAATAGTTAAGGTTTACAGAAATTACTCTGAAATTGTTATAGAAAGCCATCAGTAGAAATAGATACAGCGAATTCTGCAAATAACCGCAAAGTTTAATTGTGTTATTGGTCTGGCTGATTAAGTAAGGTCGGCATTATTGACGAAGTATAATTATGGACTTATTAATATAGTGTAAAAGTATTTTTGGTCGTTCTGTTTGACATATATTCGAACAAGGAGTTGCTCATTAAAATATGAAAGTATTGCAAAAAATAAGTTTGAAAATATTACAAACAGAGATGAAATGCCTTAAGTATAAGCTTCTATTGCTCGTACCTCTTTTTCACTCATTCATGGTAACGTTACTTTTTAGGGTCACATTTTCATATGGCTTTCAAATTATGGAAAATATAAATAAATTGTCATTATTATACTCCATGATCATTTATTAATTGTTCTAATTATAATATAAAAAGAGACGCAGAGTGTTAACAGTTTATTTGCTAGAGGGGCTCAAATAAGCAGTATCTTGTGCAGGCCCGATACAGGTTAATATTACCTAATATTTAATAATCTAATATGAGTTTGACTTTAAACTCGACAGAAATAATGAGTGACGTAAATAAGCTAATGTATAAAATAAATATCTATTTATGTAAATATCATAATCAGTTGAAAGCGGTCGCTAAGTAAAATATTTTGACGAATTTTTGTTTTCTTTTCTCTCCTTAACTAATTAACGTAAACAGGTTTAAAAAGTATGCCATAGTCACTCGAGCTTTAACAAAGTTCTTCATCAAATTTTCTATTTCTCTCTGAAAAGGTTATTTTAATCAATTAAATATTAGTGTAACCCTGACGATAATGAAGCAGAGGTGTGTTTATGGCGTTTATTAAAGAAGAGCTTATAGTTAAAAGGACATATTCTCTTAATATCCTATAATATATTAATGACACTATCCCCAAATCAATTTCAAAACCAATAGTGGGTGGTGATTGGAACAAAATTGTTATTATATGTTAAAATGTATTATGGATTTGCTGATCTTGCGAAAATTTCTGTCTTCTACCGATTATTAATTCTTCTTTTCAACCATGCAAACCTTTTCCACTCTCTCCACCCGTGAGTTCAAGGACATTCTCTTTAAGAATGTGTAATCATATTCTCGCTAACATCCTTCCCCTCCTTCATACACTCCTCTTCCATTCCTTCTCGATTACTCTTCTCCTCCTCCTCACTCACCTTTTCGCGTCGCAGCTTTCGCTCTTCCCGCTTTCTGCACATTTATACCTTTCCTATTTCCTTTTACACTTCCTTTTTCCTCACTCCTCAGAGCCACTTTGCTCTCTCCCTGTATATCCACATACTTTACAGAAGTCTCATTTCGAAGATTTCCTTGCTCTCTGCTCCACTGAGCGCTTTCTGGCATTCCCGTAATCCCCAAATCTTCTTCCATTTTGTGACTACATGGTTTCCTATCATTTCCGATGGTTGAAACTTAAGCTAAAGCTTTGCGACCTTCTGAACGACCGCGCAGAGATGAATGCGGATTTGCAAATGTTGAGAGGGTGACAACTGTTTCCTAAAGTAATATATTTAGAGGTGAAGAAGGAATCGAATCCGAGCAAAAGAGGTATAGGTTTCCGAATCCTAGTTACAAGGATCTCCACGTGGAGTAAGATTCTTAAATTGAGGAATGATCATAAGTATCGGTCATTTAATGATTATAATACAACAGGAATATTTGTTTTGAGAACCTCTGATTCGAAGATTATCGTTTTTTTTTTGATAAATGAGTAATGTGCGCCCGAGTAGGTTGGATAAAATATTATGACTGCGGAAATAATGTTTCGAGACCGCTATATGTAGTGGAAATCAGATGCTTTACCGATAATTAGTTTTTGTTTACGAGATAAATATACACATTATTACGTAGGATAATATTATTATTCCCGAAGAGAAACGTACGAGAAATGATGTTCTGTCAAGATATTTCAATGGCTGGAGCATTCACCCGGAAAAGGAAGACCCGAGTTCGAGTCCCGGTTATATCAGACGTATATAATGCCGATTTTTCGTTGGGAATATTCTTGGCAGGACGACTTATTGCGTGATATTACTTAGTCACTTTAGTAGCAATGACACACTAGGATAACCAGATATATTGAGAAAATGTTACTGTTCCNAGGCAGATTACCAGGGTAGGCACGACCACAAATATATATTTTTAAAATTAGGATTATCCGGCACTCAGTGGATTCATTATTTTTGTGGATCGCTTGTCTCTAAATGGCCGTTTCTTTACCAAACCTTTCTCAAAAATTTCGCTTGCCTTCTTGCTCAACCTTCCTCTCATGTGCCTTTTCTCCGTCGATTCCTGCGGGTGCTTTTCGTGAGGAAGGAGTCCGACCACCTTGATCTTCCACATGGTAATTCCCTTAACGTCAACGTCAGAGCCGAGGGGAGGAGCAAGAAAGACTAAGATAAATGGGAGTAGGTCATGCAAGTGAAGGTTTAGCTTCCCGAAATGATCAGTTTTACTGCGTTTTTCAATCTATTAGGAAGCTACTTTGAGTATATCTTGGGAATTTCCATTACTGCGTTTGCGGACTTTAGAGATACATATACCTCGAACTGAAACAATAGATTTTCGCACATCTTTGATTTTTCCATCTAGTTGATAAATTTATCAACATTTTCACATAAATTCAAACTAATATTTTTTAAACATATTAAAACGCTCCATNAAATGTTTCATGCAATGCAAATCCCATGATATAAACTTTGATAATGTTACTTGATATATATGCCATGCATGTGTGTATCTAAATATTATCTTTTAGAAAATATTTCACGTAATCAAGAAAACCTTACTTATTTTTTTCATATGGAATTTATGCTCATGACAAAAATATTATTGCTATTTTTCTCGCAAATGTTATATTTTCATATAATCCTCAATAGGTTCGTAGCATATATCTTATACATAACTGATTGCGATGTTTAAAATTACATAATGAAATAAAAATTTTAATTTCATAGTGAAAAACGAAATGAAGTATAATAATAGTTGTATTAAAATTACTACTGTCATTTAGAAGGGACCTTGCCATCTTTGTTACAGGAAAAGAAGATCAAAAAAGGCATCATATTATGATATGATCTCTTTTCTTGACACACAAATCTACTAGTTAAAAACAATTTTACCGAAAGCACTGATTTACCTAAAAGTAAGAAACAAGGACTCCTGTTTGAAAATTTATTGAGAGAGATGAATATCAAATATGAGTCAAAAATAAATCTAATTTTGGTATCTTGTGAAGTTGAATTAAATAAAAAAAATTAAGTGTTTTGCACAAACGTCACTAACATAGATAGATATAATTTAAAGCTACTACGAATTCTAAAAATCATCTATCACTGTACTGTTATTAAAGCGACCGACTAGCCTTTTTTTGTTTTGTATAAAATGTTATCTCTGTATTCTGATTCTATCGAAGTTGTCTTTCATGACTTTGTTTTTTTTTAGAGGCTGAAACTTTCGCGGCATTTTGTAGATGTTTCTTTAGTGATGTATTATGTACCTTAAACTCAACCAATTTATATCGTGTTTACTGTGGGAGTACGAGAATAAGGGGAAAACATTTATCAATATATTAATAGTTTCCCGCCGAGAATGAAGTCTGATTGATATGAATTGAATTTTATTATAGTAACTGTAATCGCTCAGGCTTTCTTTCTTGAGTAAACTCAAAGTGAACCGTGGAATACCATTCTAACCTAACCAGTATTAAAAAATATATAAGTTTCCTTAAAAGTCGTTCAATACAAAACGGTTTTGCCCAATCCAGCTATCATGAGATCAGCAGATCGTTTCGTTTAATTTTTATTTCCTCTTTTCATCATGAGTTTCCCTGCAATATTTTTTATAGTAAGAAAAATATCTGCCACGATATATTTAGCCTCAAGTAAAACACAATAATGTTTGTCATAAATCCCTATTTTATTCTCAATCGTTTCGCTTCGTTCGAAATACCACAATTTGAATTTTTTCTTGGGTATGTGTTGATTTATCAGCTCAATTTAATCAACATGTATTTCATAATGAGCCGTGATCCAATTTTGAAACCTTATACCCTAAAATAACTCGAAGAGAATTAGCCTGTCCATCACGTTTTCAGACAGCTTTCCTGTATTATCCCAAACTTAAACTCAAGAAGGCACGAGCATTCATCAAAGTAATCCATAATTAGGCAAACTTCCACATCCCCTGGTCATATCAGTCAAACTTGTCGTTTAATTTTCTGAGGGAACCTTGTTAATCCTGCTCACTGATCCTTTTCCTTCGCAGACGAGTTCAGTCGTAAATCTGAAGGAACTACCGATAGCATGAGAAAACCTTCCTCCATGAATCCATCAACAGAAAAGGTGAGAAACTTTCCTAACTGCACGCGTACCTCCGTTATCTCAAATGGAGAAATTCTTTTTCTTCCGTTCTTTTCCTGATTCAGCTCAAACTGCGCTTTCCGCCCAGAGCTGAAAACTTTTTTCTCGTCTCGATAGTACTTTTCTTGCACTCACGTCCTCTGCCTTATTACCGTCATTTTTTCGTCTACTAAACTTTACCCAAAAGGCTCTTTTTCTATTCGACCCGTAGGTGCAATTTCTGACGCAGCTCACCTCTTCACAGCCTAGTTATATAACATGCTAAATCTAAATTCGAAAGATTTTATTTAACATTAGAATACACCAAGATTTGGGTCAACTCAAACAAATTGGAAATCAACAAAGATAAATGGAAAGTAATTAGGTTTAATAAGAGTACATTTCATTATTCCTACAACATCGGCGGTAATGTTTTAGCGAAGGAAAATAAGGTTAAGTACTTGGTATTTACTTTCAGTAGAGGTTTAAAATGGAATGCGCACATACAGAATATCATAGGCAAAGCCAAGGAAACTTTAAAATGTGTAATACGCTCTCTCAAAAAGTCAAAGAAGAAAATAAAAGAAACTGCATATAAATCGTTGGTTAGACCGATACTAGAATACGGTGAATGTGTATGGGATCCTTATCAAAAAGGAGTTAAAAAGGAATTAGAGAAGGTGCAAAGAAAGGCGGCTAGGTTCGTTTTGGGAAGATATGAAAAGCGTAGCAGCGTTTCTCAGATAATAGAAGAATTACGTAGGGATTAGGGGGTAGTTTAGAAACCAGGAGGAAAATAAAGAGATTATCGGTATTGTATAAGTCATTCGTGGGAACTACTGCGTTTAAGGAAATACGCGATAGAATAAAAGAGGCAGATTACCAGGGTAGGCACGACCACAAATACAAAGTGAGATGCATTAAGCAAAGAAGCTATAATAGGAAATATACTTTTTTAAATAGAACTATCGAGGACTGGAACAGTCTACCTGCAGGAGTCTTTGAGCCTTTCCCAAAAAAATGTCATATGTTTTATTAAATCTATAAGTAAAACTAATAAAATGACGAGTGAGCCTGCCAATGGCGAAGTGTGAAACGAATAGGGGATCGCCTGGTAGGGTGATGTACGGTGGGGACTTCGTGGGCCCCGTGGCCGCTACGGTAGCCGTGAAGGCCTATCAGGAACTCTGAAAAATCTTACATGATAAGTGTTATCGACAAGTTGCTTTAATGCTGTTTAGGGGTAATTTTCAGTTTTATATGTGTATGTAATGTTTGTAGTGGAGAATAAGTAATATTTGTAGTGATTGTAATGTAAAAGTATATTAGAAGTTGAAATTGTGATTAGAGTACTTTTTAAACAATTGTAGTTAATGGAGGGGTAGATAGATACCAATTTTATATATTTTTATATGTAGAACTAAGCAATATTGTATATAATACTTTTGTAATGCACTGTAAGTAAACGTCGCCACCTGACGAAAGGTCTAACTGCGGCGGTATTGACTAATAAATAAAAATAAATATATGTGTATCTTGACCAATTACTGATGAGCTTTTAGCGGAATAGAATTGAAAATCATAATGAATGGTGTAATATTTTATGTTAAAGTATCAGAGATAGTGATTACTACATACTCGTAGAAGTGTAAGCGATGTGTGCATGTTTGTATTCCTTATTTTTCTTGTATTTATTTGTTATTTAACTTGGTTACCATTTTTGGAATTCTCTTGATTGATTTGATTGAATGAAGTTCTGATCGAAGAATCGTCGTTATATAATTGCCTATAAAAGGAAATTGTTTTCAGTGTGAGATGTTGAGAATTGATTTCAGTGTGATATGTAAGTTCCCAAAAATATTAAGATTGTGGGCTTTTTTATCAAATTAAATTCATAATTAGATTCTCGTTGTATTTGGTTAGGTATTTATTGTTTACTTTAAATGCGTGTACGATAATCGATTGAACTTATAGTTTGGGACATGGGTTTGTATGGGCTAGACGAACATAATTTATTACTAGTTACAGCTTATCATTTTTCTCGATATATATATCGATTAAAAGTGCCTGCAAATAAAGCAGTATTTTTCAGTGAATTTCAAGTGAAGCGTTATACAAATAATTAGTCAAACTTTATTAATTATAAGTGTTAATTTAATTTTATCACTAATATTGGAATTTTCCTTTTATTTCTATCTTCGTTAAATTGTCACTTCCCAATGATAATAAACGGCTTTAATCCAACCAAATTAACTGAGATGGCTTTGACGGAGTATCACTTCCATCAGGCCCCACGTTACTGATATAGTTTAGTGAATTAAAGCGTATAATCCTCAATAGGTTCGTAGCATATATCTTATACCTAACTGATTGCGATGTTTAAAATTACATAATGAAATAAAAATTTTAATTTCATAGTGAAAAACGAAATAAAGGAGGCATTAAAGATTTCTACATCTACATAAATCCTTCAAGCCGCCTTTCAGGGTGTATTGGAAGGAAATTAATTTGAAAAATCATACAGAATATTAGTTTAGAATTACATGTACAATTTAATAGCATTTTGTCAATGAATATATTGTTTTACCAGACAATTTGATCATCATTTCAAGAATCGATACTGAGTAGTATTGATACCTGAGTAGGATGATTGCAATCTTAAAAAAAAAAATGTTTGATGAGAGTGGCTTAGTACTCCCCGAATGGGGCGCCAGTATACCATAGATCTTCACCGACTGCAGCGTAAAACTTTAGCCTACCAAATATTGGACGCAGCTCCCACCAAATTCCTTCCTGAAAAACATTAGATGAGCTCTACAGAGAGAGGCCTACGTTAGCAAAGTCCCAGTGCTGCCACCCGCGGCGTCCCGAAGGAGTCAGATTTGTCCGCGGGATTTCCGCTGTAATCTCCATTCCGCGTTGATTGAATAACCGGTAGACAGTGGTGATGGGTAGTAGTTAAGGCAAACGCCTCTCTCAACACCGCTGTCCTAAATACGACCTTCTGCGCGAAGTCTCGGGAGATCGTGGATTATAGGACAAGCCGCGCGCTTCCTCCACTCCTGCGTAGTCACACCTAATCCAATCCCCTCCTTCTGCACGTACTCCGCCTGCAGACGAAACTGCCTCCTTCTCTCCGCTAATTCTCTCGAGGCCTCTCATTTTGCAGAGAACCAATTTACCTATTGAAACGATAGCACTTTCCTTCCCTAGATCCTGTCTATCAATTCACTTCCTCATCTGTCTTTACTATGCCAGTCTAATGCGCGTGGCGCTATGCAGCCTGGTAAGAGAGAGAGAGAGAGAGAGAGAGAGAGAGAGAGAGAGAGAGAGATTCACTTTGATTCGACGTTGCCGTAATGTAGAAAATATGCATCTGCTGTATCTCACTCTGAATTTTTACTTTAAAAATTATCACTTTCTCTAGTGCAGGATTTAGGAATCCAATTACGAGAAATATTTCATTGTAATGAGAAAATAATCCTCGCATTTCCATATTCTTTTTACGTACGTCTGAACATTCTTTTCTTCCAGAAAACCGTAAAAAATTATGAATTACATTTTATACCCATAAAGGAATGCAACATGTAAATGTATTTCACTCCCTGCCATTCGCCAATCGGCGGCTCGCGGGGTAATATTCTAAATCTAAATCTAAAATATAAAGTAATTCTATACTAGAAAGTAGGGTACTCCATTAAAAGTCTTTTAAATTATTCTGGGAAACTACTTCATCACAACTCACTTCACTCTTCGACGGAAATCAAAATCACAACCCCTCCGGAGCAGGTAATGGCCAACATTAAATGGAGTACGGCTCCTTTATAATTATTTGGCAGCAAAGGTTTCAGCCCAAAGGTAATTTCTGAGCCCTAACCCCTCCATATTAGCTAGATATCCCACGAAAGGTAATGTGGCTTACTGCGCAAGGTGAGGAATGAGGCTGCTTGCTTTCTCTTTCCTGAGAAACAACGTGTGAGTGAGCCACAACGCTATGAGTGGAAAACCTCCTCAAAAATGCAGCACAATGGTCCTATGAATTGCAATTTTTACACCATTAAATTGCCTAGTTGCATTTCTCAACTTAGCATCTGTAGTAACTCAGTGATTTTGCAGTATCACAGCCAAAAATAAGATGGAAATAAACTCCAATGAAAAAGAGAATTTTCTCTGCCCCATTCCCGTGCAAATAAAAATATTCCATTCGTTCAAAAAAAGGGAGCAGGAATGAGTAATCATTCTTTGGATAACTATTAAAAGAGGATTTTAAAAAGTAAGAATTGCCAGTTTTCAAAATCAAAGTATAAGATTTAACTATAAAATTTATAATTTAAAACTATTAAATTAAAAACTATTTTTCATGTGTAATTTTTTCTCTTACGAGTCAGCTATAAACATAAAAAGGAAATATACAGCAGTTTTCTTGGGAAAAATTACTACGTTTCAATTCTATGCATAGAATAAATTACTTAAGTTGAAGTTAACGTTTCGTTCCTCTCAACGTATAGATTTCTTAGACTGAATCAGGTTTTTTACATTAGAAACTGAAAATGTCACAGGCGAGTTTGTTCATTTAAACTTAATTACACTGTCCAAGTTTATTATTTGTTAGTTTGCCTGCCAGTGAACTAGCGCGGTAGTTAGCGAGTGAAGCGAATGTCAAATACAGGCAATTATAATCTCTCACTCTCTACTCGCAGTGAATACGAAGTAATTTCACTAGCAAAGTGTAAATCACGGGCAAGTAAGTGTAAGACAGTACTTAAAAATGCAAGCAAGTAGCAGGTAAAGTAGCCCGTTTTCAACTTAACTCGCACTGGCTGAGCGAGCTGCGATTTTACTAGCAAAACTTATTACACAAAGCGTATTTACTTATTATACGTATTTACTGGCAGCGAGTGGAATCGCTGGGGAGTAGCTAGTAAGTTCGCCCAGAGTAATTGAACGTTTAAACGCTAAGAACGCAGACAGAACATTGTTTAATCCAAATTTTTAGCAATGTCCTGTCGCTTAAAGAGAGATTTACGGAATCGAAAGTGCTCACAATTTCTTTAGCTCTGCCTTTAATATCCTCTCCCTTGACCTTCCTTCTTTCTCTTCCCTACAATTCTTTCCGTCCTCCATTTACTCCGGAGTTGGTTCTCCACCCTTGTACGCTGCCACGCCCTCTTACCTCCCTCTTGATTCCGCTTCTCGGTCCGATTCCCAAACAGTCTTGCGTCGAGCGCAAGGCTTAATCCGATTCTCTTCATTTCTCCTGCAGCGCATTACACCGAATTTCCGCTCGCTTTGTAAAGCAAGTCGTGCGAGGAGAGGTTTTCATGGAAATTTGCGACCAAAGATTGAATTTGGTTTTTGCGACCTTTGCACGCGTTTTATATAAAATGCGTTGGACTCTGTTACACCTAAATCATTCAATCTCTCTCAACAGAATTATGAAATGCCGTATTTTCTTTGAAACTTATCGAAGCGAAATACCTCTTCCGTTACAAATTAAATATACCGCTTAGTTAGAACCTTATTTACATATTTATGACGGTTGTATAATCATTTCATTGATAATATCAATAAAACCTGTTTGATTTTGTCAAATTTGAGGCGTTATTGTTTTTCAATATTCTCGAACTTAGAACTTTTCAAGAAAGCCAATTGGTACTGCCTTCCAAGATCGTTTTCAAATTATGCGGAGGAATAACATCAATATCAAATGTTTCATGCAATGCAAATCCCATGATATAAACTTTGATAATGTTACTTGATATATATGCCATGCATGTGTGTATCTAAATATTATCTTTTAGAAAATATTTCACGTAATCAAGAAAACCTTACTTATTTTTTTCATATGGAATTTATGCTCATGAGAAAAATATTATTGCTATTTTTCTCGCAAATGTTATATTTTAATTGAAGTCTGTACAGCTAAAAATCGGTAGACTTAAGGAATGCTCGACATTAGAAAGAACATTAATAATTGGCTTCGATATATTGTTAAATTTGAGATACTTGAGGAAGAATACAACAGCGCTCTTTCTAGCACAAAGTACCATCAATTTGTTTGCTTGGTATTTTTTCGGAGAACCCTATGTGCACATATTTTGAAAGGGTTTCTTAGCAATCACTACCTAATGATTCACTTTACTATCATTCTCATATAGTGTCCTCATTATTAATTAGGAAATATATATCTCATGTAAAGGAGTTAATTAATTGAATATGCGTTTTTTTGGGAGGGTAATGAGCATTATACTCGGAAGATAGGAGCGTTTCTCTTTGCATTTCTAAAAGAGCATAGGATTTGAGATAATGGAAGTCACCTTTACGATATTCGCTTCCAGTTTTCCTATAAAAGAAAACTTCATTTGTATTCAATTCTTAAAATTTCCAAACTTTTATGCTAGAATTTAGAATTTAATCCTAGCAAGTATTTGAGTGTTTGATAGCAATTCACTTTAGTCTGTCACATTCCTTGTAACAGCTGAATTTGAGATAGCTTTCTCCTCACTCAGGGGATATTCTAAGGTTCGGATTCCATGTGAAGGTCGTTTTTATTGGGAGGAATCATATTTTCCGATTATTCCTCAAACGCATGACTGCCAACTTTCTTTTGAGCAGTTAAATAAATCGCCGGAAAATTTCCGTGCTGCAGAAATGAGAAGGGTATCGTTGCATGGAATGATTGAGAAATGATTGCGCTGTTGTGAGCTTTAAAGGCTAAGGATCGGAGGAACATTGAGGCTCGGACGGAAGAGATTGGTTTCATGTGACATCACATGGTGACGCATAGCGCCGCTTTCGGTGGCTTCTTTTCCAATCTCGCAGGACATTGGATGGCCCAGGCTGAGAACAAGGGTTGGAGGGAGAAGTTTGATGGTAGATAGGGACAGGACACGCAATTTCCGAAGTAAGCTTTCTTTTCGCATCAACATTTGTCTACGTTGGGAGAAATGGCATGTTAGGCTCTTTTTCTACAGCTGCTCCGCTTTGATTTACATCCTCAAATTCCTTAAAGGAATACTCTCGGAAGGAACGAGGATCGACACAGAAAGCGATTCTATTCATGGCAACTTTAAATAAACAATTTGAAGGTATAATTAAGCAAAGAATCAAAAGAAGCATTTTGTGGTGAAGTGGCTTAAAAACCGTCAACCGAGATAAAAAATATATGGAATCAATTATTTGGAATGCATAGATCCAATTTGTGCTCGGAAGGCTTATTTTATTAAGTTTTTTAATTAATTCGTTACCCATGAATCTGATTATTCGTCACCGGTATCATCAATGTAAAGCCATTAATATTTGGGTAAGTAATCTTTGAGATGCTGACAGAAATCTCGAAAATGGGAGCCACCTTGATATTCGTCAAATTGCTTATAACTGATACCTATACGTAGGGCACCTGCAATTCGTTCACACTGAAGTAATTTGTATGCATGTCTATTTATTTATAGCATATTGTTAATTACATTTTTACTTTATACAGAGTTATGTTGATAATATGTAGGAACATTTTGTATTTAGAGCATTTACCGAGTATTTAAGTAACCATTCATTGGCTCTTTTCCCGGGGATCTTTGAAAAAAATAAAATATTAAATGTATATTTATTTATAGCATATTGTTAATTACATTTTTACTTTATACAGAGTTATGTTGATAATATGTAGGGACATTTTGTATTTAGAGCATTTACCGAGTATTTAAGTAACCATTCATTGGCTCTTTTCCCGGGGATCTTTGAAAAAAATAAAATATTAAATGTATGCACGCAAAAGTAACCCTAACGCTAAAGCACACCTCTGACACTCAGCAATTCGTGTTGTGTAGCTTCTATCTGTTCTACATTCAAACAATATTTCCCACCTTTCACTTTTATCAACCGTTCTCGACGCTTATCCTATGTATATAAACACGCAACACACTTTCTCTTTCATACAGAATTCGTTCAGTGCTGAAGTGGGAAAATTTGTTCCGCATGGAGTTATTCTACACCTATTCAGCCAAAATCACCCTCAACTGCTCTTTTCTCATTTTAAAAGTATTACTGGATGTAGCGTTCGTTGGCCTAATATTCATGGAAGATAATTTACTTTGCTTTATCCAATTCTCTCAAACGCCGATCTTCTTTACCACGTGTCCTTCTCCACATCTATCATCTGCCAATACGCATGCTTCCCGAGAAAATCTTAAATCATGGCGTCCATTAAACTCCAGATGCTCTCCATGTTTCATTCTTTACACCCTCATTGCATAACCTCTCTGTCCTTCAATAAACATTAATTGTGTTGACACCCATGGCATTAAATAAACCATTCATGAATTCATTCTCAAAACTCCTAGTATTATAATTACAGCAATAATATTATGAAGAACTACTATACAGAAATGAACAAGATGTACCTCCCATATAAAAAAAAGTAAAATCTTATTTATCAAACATGAATGCTTTTTATCCCCCTGATGTATAACAATCCCTGATTATTTGAACCGAAAATAATAATAAGTTTTCATTATTCTGATCAATTAAACAAAGTCATCGGAAGTTAATTATGCGAAATTATACTGATAAGTATGTAGAAATCGTAAAGTGGTCGTAAGAAACAGCCAGAAAGTCTAAATTTGAGGTTGAGTTAACGAAATATCATGCTATAGGCGATGAAAATACAATCACCTGTACTCTCTTTGAGGCAGCAATTTTGAAATCCCTTTCCTAACGCAATCCTCTTATTCTCTTTCCGAGAACTTTTTCAAATCGATCGGATCTTCATCTAATACTTGTGAGCTTTGCGGAGACTTTTATTTTCATTCAAGCCAGGAAAAGAGTTTCCGGCTTCCGTAACTTTCACCTCTCAGTAATCAATTCCGAGTCCCTTTATTTTTATTTATCAAAGCTTTTGGCGAAGAAGTTTCTCTTTTTCCGCTCTCATTTAGGAAACCTCTGTGCTTTTTATTAGATTTTTAACACTGCTTTTGCTACTTTTGTTTTATTTTTACAATAAAATTCGCTGGCCGAGATTTGCTAGCTTGAGTGTTTTGATTAAACCCTGATCATACAATCTCACTCTGATAGTTAAAATGACGTAAAAATAATGAGAATAGCATGTCTTTCTTTGAAACAGTGCATAAGTCCATTGCCACCATGCTACTCTAAATAGTGTAGATAGGAAGGTAATATCTAGAAGGAACAGGGCTGTTTTTATACCGTAATAGAGTTTCGAAAAGAAGCTCTATAAGGCCAAAGTGTGCAAGCTGTGAAGCCTGACCTATTGAAAAAATAGTTCAATTATGAATTTACCTTATTTTATTCTTATTTCTGAGAGATTATTCAAATTCCAAATGCCTATTTCTTCCCGCTTCTTCTGGTTGGTCCCATAACTTTGATGTGGGGGGGTTAGTGACTTTCCTTCCATGTTGGATTCTAAGAAGTATACTAAGTCACTTCTCTTTATCCTTCTTCTCTTAACTTGATGTGACCCTTGTCGCAGAATGCTAACTAATTTTGCGACGTTTGGAGGCGGTCCAGAGCGCCTTGTCGATGAAGGCAACAGGCCTTTCGTAGGAGTCCCCGGGACGTGGTTCATTGCGGAGCAGATCCGCTACTATCTTGAGCTTGGGTGCCTGGCCGAAGTGAAGAACTTCTTTGCTCTTCTTCTAAAGTATTCGGCCAGCTCTTCCGTTTTGGTCTCTGCTCGGATGAAGGCGCTGCGGGTGTAGATAAATGGTGGAATCCCCAGGCAGTTCCGCAGCTCTCTGTTCTGCTCTGCTTCGATGGTATTCATTCTTAATGCGGAAGCCGAGCTCCACAGGGGTCCTCCGTAGGCTGCTATAGGACTTTTACACCATCCGTTTCTTCCTTAGGGGAATTCGGCTATTAGTGAAAAGAGGACGCAGCCTTCTGTTCGCTCTCCCATTCTAAGTTTCACATATGTTGTGTAGTGTTTCCATGCCAGCCCTGCATCAAGCCATAGCCCAAGGTATGTTGCCTCCTGGCTCCTGGGTAATACATGGTCATCTAGCTCCAAATGCATCTTCGGCTCAGCTCGCTTATATGGTTGGAAGAGAAGCGCTTTCGTTTTCTCCCGATTCAAGTTGATTCTCCATTTTTTGTAATCGATTTCCATCTCATCCACCACCCTTTGGAGGTATCGGACGGCTTGCTTCTAGTTAATGTAGGAGGAGAACATGGCAAAGTCGTCTGCATATAGGCCTATCTTCACATGTCTCCCAAAGTCTCTTGGTATGTCGTGCGTGAAGAGTTTGAAAAGCAAGGGGCCAAGGACCGAGCCTTGGGGTAACATGGAATAAATGGGTCTTGGAGGAGAGAGCCCTGTCCCCCAGATGACTGAGAAGATGCGTCCAACTAAGAAGGACTTAACCATTTTAACTCACGGAATTGGGAATTTGATCTTCGTCATTTTGTGGAGGAGTCCTATATGGCAGACCTTGTCGAAAACCGCGTGTATGTCAAAAAAGGCGGCCGCCGTTATTTTCTTGTCATTAAATCTCGCCATGACACTTCCGATGGACCGGACAAGCTGGAGTTCGGTTGAGCGCTACTCCCTAAAGCCACATTGTTCTCCCGGGGAGATCTGTTTCTCCTCTGCGATCTGCTGTATTTTGGGCTGCAGAAGTCTCTCCAACATGTTCTTCAGTAGAGAGAAGGGGCGATAGGATGCTGAGTCTGATGGCGATTTCCTCTGCTTGGGAATGCAGCAGATTCTAGCTACTTTCTAACGGGTCGGAAAGTAGCACATCTTGATGGATCTTTGATAGATTTCCCGGAGGTATTCTGCTGCAGCTATTGAGAGTTGCCGTACTTGAGGAGTGGTGATGCCATCTTCCCCTGGAGCTTTTTTCATTGAGACCCTCTTCACTAGATAAGCGATGTCCTCGATATTCAATGGTAGTGCTGAATTTTCGTGGGTCTCGGCGTTCACGATACTCTGGAAGAAGTCCTCTACAGCTTCCTCTGTTTCAACATCTTGTGCAGAGTTCGGACGAAACAGTCCAAACAAGTGTTTAGCCATTGCTTCCGCTTTCTTCTCGTGGGTGCAGGCAAAGGAGGTGGGGCCATTTCGAATTGGAGGGGCCCTTCTGTTGGAGCCTTTCTGCTGCCTCACGATCTTCCAAATCTCCTGGGCATCTTCAAGTGTCTGGACAATCTGGTGCTCCCAGAAGTCCGCATGCACTTCCTCAATCGCCTCCCTAACTCCTCTATTTTATTTATTTAGGAGGGTCTTTACGTCCGGTGCTCTATGCCATTGCCACTGTCGTCTGGTCCTATTTCGTTCTTGAATCATGCATAGGACTGCCTTTGGGAGTGTAATCTTTGAAGAGTGGTTGGATACCCAAGGAATGTGAATTAGGCTGGATTCCTGAATGGCCGACGTAAATTGGTCCACCAGAGCATAGATCTCCATTGGATCACATATTAGTTTTAGGTATATCGTATAGGTAGTCGATCTGGGGGGACATTGAAGATATTATGCACCCTCTATGTAATAAAGATAGACTTAATAAGGTAGGAATATTTAGGTAAACAGATGCCGATTCAAAGATAATTTTTTCTGTGCATTATACACGGTTGCGATAAGTTAGTGAAATAGACTTTTGAAGTATCACCTCTGACACACGCCGGAAGATGACTCACAGGTTACGTTTATTGGTTTAGGAGAAGACTTTTATGAAGAATTCTCTCCGTTTCGATGCCGATAAATTTTCACGAGAAATGTTGTTCCGTAAAATAAACGAAAAAAAAACGAATTTAAAGTAATTATTTTATAGCAAAAAGAAAACGATCACTCTTGTCCCTCCTTTACGAGCTCTAAAAGATATTCCTGTAATTCTTTGTACAGATTGCAAATGATTACTGTCTCTTACAATTTACATTCAGAATGCGACCTACACGAAAGGGATTTACAGTGACGGAACCACTTTTACACATGTCACTGATAATGTTCTTCACGGAGAGCACGTCGAAAGGACGTGTTGTATGCTGAAGAAAAGAAAGCGCTGAATTCCGCTACAGCCTCTTAAGGCCATCCGGCGAGAGCCGTCGCAGAACAAGGATTGTTGCTATTTTGAGGTCGAAGACGAAGGCGAAGAGAAAAAGAAGCGCCGTCGGGAGGATAGGGGACCTGGAAATTGGATGCAGAGGGATGTATAAGAAGAGTGACGTTCACGATGTGGGGATTTTTAGAGATGTCCCGCTCGACGGTCCCTCGACGCAACCACGCATTTCATCGATGAAATGCCCGTGGGAAAAGCGAGAGGCAGGGAAGAGGATGGAGCGAAGAAGGTGAAAACATAAAGGGGAGAAAATTCGTGGAAGAGAGCGGCAAAGATGGTGGAGCTTACTTTCTTTCTGAAATGAGATTCTGAGGGAGGAGGCGAAAGTGAAAAAGGCCACCGAAGTAAGTCCCTCACATCCCTATTTCGAGATATCTCGGACGTCTGACTTAGCGCTTTCCGAGGGAATCTACGCCAAAAGAAATGCAATGTGGTTCTTGTGATTTCCTTTCTCTCCGCAATATTTTCTCTCGATAATGTTTTCAGCAGTTTCGTATTTCCGTCGTTGTAGGACGAAACCTGTTCGCCTATTTCAGTCAAATGCTTTAAACTATTATTTCTGTGCCCTAAAATCCCTAATTGGATTTGAGTATCGCTTAGAATTCCTTTTGACTCTAATTTTCCTATCTTTAATTGGTCTAATCATTTGCACCATGGGCTCCCGGATAGCCAAGTGGGCAACGGGTTCGACTTCAGTGAAAGCGGTCCCGGGTTCGATTCCCGGTGGGAACCTACGTGCGAAATGACCTAAGCTGTCGAAGCACTTTTAACAATACTACTACATATGCACCATGGGTTAATTATGATTCTCGACTGTTTGTGGCTCTCAGATTCAATATATTTTCATCATAATATTACTCTTTTCTCATTCTTATTCCCAACACAGCTTCATCAAATCCCTGTTTCCCATTTCTCGTCGATCTCCCTCTTTTGGAAATTTCCTCTTTAATATTTGTTTGGCCCATTAGCTATAGTGCATTCCAATACTTAGGCCAAAGCATAATAGCAGTATTCTTTACACCTCGCCAAATATATCTTTTTCCATTTCCATCACTTGTATTACTGTTTCATTTCTGGCTTTATCAAATCTACTTTTCACGCAACTTCTTAATAAATTATCTTTGAAATGTCAGCGGTCTATTTCCATTTCTTTCATTAATTCCCCACAACTTCGCCTTATAGGTAATAATACTTTTCGTAATTGTTTTTTTAATTCCTAATTACATTCTTCTTGTAATATGCTTGTCTCATAATATTATATTATAATTAAATATTAATATTGGTCTATAGTTTTCATGATAATTTCCTCCTTTCATAATTCTATTGTCCATAGTTCTATACACAATTGTTCTTGAAATCTCAGAAGGTAAAATTTAAAAACATTTCTGTGCANATTTCTCAGAACGGAAACCGAAAATAGACTGGCACACAGGAAGTCAACCCGAGTATGGAGACGCTACAATACCGAAGTAGATTCCAAAAGAAATACCTGCAAATTACTTTTGATGTTTAGCATCTCCTTCGAATGTAATTATTTAATTTTTCTAGACCCAAAAATACTATAGAAATAAATAATTACGGTAAACTTAATGTCAAATACTCATGATAGTTATCAAATGTTTCGCAATTACATGATTCACTTAAATTACACGAGGGCTTCACGATGACGAATTAAGTAATTACTGAATACTCATACGCTCATTTCAAACAAACCTCACCTAAATTTTGTGAATCGCGCTGAATAGGAAAATAAATATAGCAGCGGTGTACGAAAATGATTCATATTTGGTTTTCACATTTAGGATCACATCCTATCTGAAACACTACAACATAGTCGCCATCGGATTTTTCCTGTAAATCTTATTACTATTTCGTTTCACACTGAACCTCTGGACGGAAAACATGAACCATTTTGACGCCTAGCTACACCATCAGAATACTTTTTCTATTCCTGTTGCATCATAACTAAAAGGGTTTATCAGCAAATCTTTGTTTGTTATTGATATTGAATGCCACTGAAGGTAAAATTTAAAAACATTTCTGTGCATGCGCATCTATTTACGTCTACGAATCTAGATGATACGCACTTACATATTGTAAGGAAGGTTCCTAACTAATTTATATAAATAGCCCCACGTTGGGCGCCAATTGTAAGGAAATCTCCCTTACGTAATAATAATAGTTAGATGGCCCCACGTTGGGAACCAAAATGTACAGAATTTCTCCTTTCTTTACGTATATTTTATAGTTAGATTTATCGCGCCCCACGTTGGGAACCAAATTGTAAGAAATTTCCTTACGTAATAATATGCCGTGGCATTTTTTTTTTAAAGATTCTTATTAATTCGGATACCTATCATGTCCCCGTAGAGCGCAGGTCCTAAAAATATTCTCAGATAAAACAGTACTATTTTACAGAACAGGTCCTTGATAGGATTTTATTTGATCTTTTAATTACGAGTCATAGTCTATGCTACTTCTTCACACCCACATAACGAAACTGAACAGAGGAGATAGACTTAAGCAGAACGTATTTAGAGCGTTCTCCTCCTGTGATGATCAAGGGCTCCGGGCGGTCCTGAGGTCCTTCCTCGATCCCGCGGTTGCGGATTGCCGATTCTCTTCTAACAGNGAAATAAATAATTACGGTAAACTTAATGTCAAATACTCATGATAGTTATCAAATGTTTCGCAATTACATGATTCACTTAAATTACACGAGGGCTTCACGATGACGAATTAAGTAATTACTGAATACTCATACGCTCATTTCAAACAAACCTCACCTAAATTTTGTGAATCGCGCTGAATAGGAAAATAAATATAGCAGCGGTGTACGAAAATGATTCATATTTGGTTTTCACATTTAGGATCACATCCTATCTGAAACACTACAACATAGTTGCCATCGGATTTTTCCTGTAAATCAGTAATATTGCACTAATTCAAGAAAATAATTATTCCTTTAATATTTATTAGAAAAGATGGAAATGCAGATTAATTAAATTTATTTTTGGGTTGAGGAAAATATATGGCTACATTAATAATTCTCTTAGCCAAGAAATCAATCCTTGCGTAATTCATTAGCTCCGACTTCACCTTAGTAGATAATGTAACGTTTCTTTCTTTCTTTGGGATGTACTGGAACTTCGTTTAGAAGAGTTTTCATGTCAAGTAGAGAAATACATGTAAGTTTTGGATATGCCTAAGAGAAAATAATTCATAGTTACGCTCATTTTCCGTAAAATATGACACATTTTCTACAAAAAGTATTGTGTTTTCGCTTTTTGTGTAAGATATCTGTTGTGTGCGTTATTCATATTTTCCAACAATTCTTTCGACGGATTTCATGAGGCAAAAAGATGGTATAATTTTCCTTACGCTGGTGTAGTAAAAGCAAATGAGATAACAAAGCATACCTAGCGAGATATATTGCGTGCGTAATGAGATATATTGGTGCGAATCTCTTGTTAGTAATGTTGGCATTTATTACAGATACAAAAAAATATTAACATTTATGAAATAAAATTGTGATTGTAACGGATAGATGATCTAAAAGCTCACCTAAATAAATACAGTTGTCATTCTTAATGAGAAACGATCAAAGAAAGATTCTGAGAGAGGCTGATCTCTTAATTGCCAGTTGTTAGCTATTAAGATGTTTTGCTTGAACATACAGACATGTTGTTGGGGAAGTGTTTGGGAAGGATTCATAGGTGAACGCCTTTACGTAAAAAGTCACCCTTGAACTTTTTCCTTGATTAATAACTCTGACTCTCAAAGCAAAAAACCATTTAATGCTGAAATATTGATGTGCCAAACGACACAACTAATTGAGAAACATTGACTTACAATACTATGAAGAGCAGTGTGCTTTGTTATTTTTATACGGAGAAAAGCATTGGCAGTAAGATTATACGTGAGATTGTTATGTTAAAAATCATTTAACGTGTAATAACCGAATATATTTTGTTGGCGGAGGTCACTTGATAACCGTAAATTAACACCTCAAGGTATTAATTTCATGAATTTTATATTTCATTAGAGCATCTAAGCCATCTATTCATTGATCCCTTTATTTCTTTACTCTCTGGGAAGATAAAGTAAGGAAAATCAATGTGAAATATATCTCAAATGTGCTAAGACTTAGGAATTAGTCGTAAATGGAGAGAAATTTGCAAGTTAGAGGGAGAGGAAGCTTCGGAAAGTTTGAGGCGAAGATTTACAGTATCATCCCTTTACTAAAAACCGGTCGATTTTAGAGGCCTTTTCGCAGAACGTATTTGGAAGCGTGATATTGCGAAAATATTTCCATAATGACTGAATGGAAATATGCCTTCCGGGAAAATCGGCCCTAAAACCTTTTCTCAGATGTTATAAAGCCCCACCCAAGCCCTCCCACCAATTAAACACACGTTCTCGCATCCCATTCAATTAAGTGGAACCTCTTTTAAAAACACTTGCACGCACACTTTTACACCCTCTAATAGCCTCCATTTTCTCCTCCCTGTGCTTTCTCTTCCCACCCCCAACTTTGAGTTCCTTTCACTCCTTTGGGAAACCACTCAATCCCGGGAACCAAATTATGCAATGCTCCATCGTCGCTCGCATTAGAAATATTTATTCGATCTTCACTCAGTCCCTCATAACGAAGCTTGAAATTTCCTCATCCGACCTCTATCGTTAGCAACAGTGTTTATTTTCGAAAAATATGCGCTCAGAATACATGTTTAACAGCTGTAATGGGTTGTTTTTCTAAATTATCTGCTGTTAACTCCTTGTATGGGTGGAATAATCAATTACGTAATTTGAAACTGTTACTTGTAAGAGATATATCTCCCAAATATATTAGCATTAAGATTTTCAATGAAGAGAAATCTTTTTATATATTTTAGAACTATTAAAATCGATTCTATTGATTTGAACAATATTGCAGTACCATCAGTATTAACGAAAAAGTAAAAATTAGGAAAGATTTTGGGAATAACCTGAATGAGTACATAAATGCAGCTTTTTGAAATAAAGGCTTAATTAGTTGTTTATACTTTAAATTCTAAACATCAATGCTTAAAAATGGAAATTTTATCAAATTATTGGTTTGCTATCAAACAATAATCAAAATTAATATTATAATATGCATTTGCACATGCATATCTATTTCTTAGTAGTATACTATTAGTAATATTATCTTTGCAAATTCTTTTGAATTGCCCACCGATAAAAAATCATTAATTCTGTTCCAAAATAGGGACTATTTATTTAGCATCAGAATGCATGTCATTATATTTTTCGTTACATAAATTCTGGCGAATCTCATACTTGCAAAATAGCTGTCATTATTTCTGATTCAACTAAGGAAAGGAAATTGTTAATTTTACATCAACTTGTTATCTACAACTAGAAGAAGATTAAACAGGAAGAAACATCATCGGCTCATTTTGAAAAGGGCTTAACCGCATTATCTTTTAGGAGCGTTATCTTATTCGCGCACACACTTCGATGATATTCGAAAACAACAGCTTTCACTAACATTAGTTGGAACATTTTAACCTTAGCTTTATGATTTATTTGTAATCGGTTTTAGAAATAAATAAACGTCAGTGCCACTATATAAAACGATGAAAGCTACTGATCATAATTATTGAAATTAAGGATTGATAAATAATATTTAGAGCACGTGTTGAGCATTGAGCGATTCGATGGCTAGTGCTACATAATTAAGGATGTTTTTCAGTGGCTCATTCCTCGATAAGTTGAAGCACTGAATATGGGAACACTTTTTTACTATCTTACCAGTTCTTGCAATATTTACGTCCAAAAGTAGCTGTAAATTAAACATTGGAAGAATAATAGAGAATTACGTAGATAAACACCGATTATAGAGAGGAGAATAGCGTCTATCTGAATTCTCTAAAGAAATTGTGGAGTAAACATTCTGCCATATTCTTAATAAATTGTGTTAATTAATATCTAATTTATAATATTATATACGCGGGTTTTTTTCNAAAAAGGAACTTGAAACATTTATAGATAAGTTAATAATGTGCGTTACATAAAGGAAAATATTATCATATCCCTTTCAGACAATTTTCCGGAAACGAATAATTATATACTATTAGTAATATTATCTTTGCAAATTCTTTTGAATTGCCCACCGATAAAAAATCATTAATTCTGTTCCAAAATAGGGACTATTTATTTAGCATCAGAATGCATGTCATTATATTTTTCGTTACATAAATTCTGGCGAATCTCATACTTGCAAAATAGCTGTCATTATTTCTGATTCAACTAAGGAAAGGAAATTGTTAATTTTACATCAACTTGTTATCTACAACTAGAAGAAGATTAAACAGGAAGAAACATCATCGGCTCATTTTGAAAAGGGCTTAACCGCATTAGAAAATCCACGATGAAAAATATGACATCTATTTTATTTTCTATATTTCTCAGAACATTTATCTATATTTCTCAGAACGGAAACCGAAAATAGACTGGCACACAGGAAGTCAACCCGAGTATGGAGACGCTACAATACCGAAGTAGATTCCAAAAGAAATACCTGACACAAATTAATAAAAGAGTCTTTTTTGTACAGCTTAAAGTTAAAAATTAAATATCCTTCGTAATCCTTTCCTCTTCGCCAAGGCATAAGATAGAGGGCCCATCAAGCTCACGGCTTGATTTTATGTGTGTCTAAAACAAACGTTGTGTAACCAGCTCTCCTTTATTAGCATTTTAAGATTTGACCTGTTTGAAAAGAGTTGACCGGATGTCCTCCGCGTTTGCAAAGTTATGCAAACTTTATACAGAGGCCATGTTTGAAGAAAGGCAGGAGTTAGTAAGCTCATAAGCAGGAGAGTTATCATTTTATACAACTGTGGAAGGCCTTATTCTTTTATGGTAAATTAGAGTAAGTATTTCAAAAAATAAACCACAAACAGATAAAATTATCTTTTACATAGCTGAAAAAGTTGACTCACTCTCATCATATATTTAAATCGTTCAAATAAAATTCTTTGCGTAATTTCACATCAAGAAGTGGAAAAAAAGCAAAAGAACTTGTACGCGCTTATATACTCGTAATTCTCATAAACATTTACCAATGGCTACATTTGTTATTGCATCAAAGATAGCTTATTACTATTTCGTTTCACACTGAACCTCTGGACGGAAAACACGAACCGTTTTGATGCCTAGCTACACTATCAGAATACTTTTTCTATTCCTGTTGCATCATAACTAAAAGGGTTTATCAGCAAATCTTTGTTTGTTATTCTTATTGAATGCCACTCCATCCAAACGTTCGTCAGATGAAATGTCCAATATGATGATTGAGCTTAAATGAATATATCAAGTAATGATCTTACTGGGAACAAAATTCCTTATTTTTTTGCAATCAACGCCCAAAGATATACAGATTCATTACATTTTTTGTTCTTTTTGTCTCATAGGCATCCAATGCTAAGTTCGATTAAAGTTATTTTGATTTAATGTGAGCTGAAAATAAGCGCAAATAATTTCGAGATATCTGACATTGCTGAGTCGGCTCCTAGCCTCTCATAATCAGGCAATTTTACATTTTTGAATTTATTTTCAATCCGTCCTCGATACAAACACCCACCGGTTTGCTTTTATAGCAGAATTTCTCAGAACGTATCACTCTTGACGTTCTTTAGAAAACCAAGATGGATTTTATCCTTTTTCTGACCCCGACTAACTATTCTTGCGGATGGAATTTTGTTTTTCAGCATTGCAAGATGAATCCTTTGTTTTCTTTTCATTCCCACGCTGCCTCATATTGATTTCTCATCTCTTGATGCCAAAGTAACAGTTTTTGAAAACATCCTCAACGAGACGCCCAGCAAACTTTTATTTCTTCGCTACGTTTCTTTTATTTTCCGCTGCCTTTTTTAAATCCGAGTGTTCCGGCCCATCTCCTCATTTCAGGTTTTTTTTATTAATTTTGATTGAAATATTTTCTAAGTCTCGCAACTTTTAATTGCTCCGAAAAAGACTTGCGAGAAACTGGATTTAATGGGATGATTTTAGTAAGCAAGTGAGCCGAAGAGGAAGGAGTGGGAATGTGTAATGACGACGCAATGTATGCATCTCTGAGTAAACTCAAGCCTAAAATCTTATTATATATTATCAGTCAAGATAATTGATTACTGTGACTACTGTCCATATGCATTATACTCGCAGATTTTTCTAAGATTTGACTCTCTAAGACCCGAAAACGAGTATCCCTAGATCCTGGTATTTAATTTTCGAGAAACATTTTTGCCGAAATCGATACCTTGCATTTTCCATAGTCATTTGGAAATGGTGAGGTATTGATTTTGAAATTATATGTCCAAAACAATGTTATACTATAATTTACGCAATAAGAATAATGTCATTTTGTAAGTAACGGAGACCTATTGTAATATTTGGGGTCCTAGTTCCTACTCCACTGTTTTTCAACTTGATTGTTTTTATGAAGAAGCATTTATGAGATAGCTCTCTCAATCACCATCGCTATCCGGTATTCTTGTTTTCGGAGTCAATATTCCCCGATGTTTATTTGTCTATACCAATCACTTTCTTTCTCCCGAATTCCTAGGTATTTCAAAGATCTCGACAATGAAAAAGAGGAGGATAGGTGCAGGTCTTAACTAAAACTAGGTGTACGCCTTTACGTGTTAGGTCACCTGTACTCTTTCATGGTAGTGCTGAGTTTTTTTTAATATTGGCCATTTAAAGTGTTCAATATACAGTATAATACTAACTATAAAATATAATATGTATTCTAACGTATTTACTAATTTGTGTGGGGTATACATTAAAATTGTGTTTAAATTCTAATAAAACTATGTCACGAGTATGTCTTGTTGGATATCTCTCGTATTCTGTATCAAACCAGTGAAGCACAGCATTAGAGGATTATAGTGATCAACTTAATTCTAGACTTATCCAAGTTTCCCGCCATGATTTTATGATGCAACCAAACATTGAATTTGTGTATAAGCAAGAACATTTTCTTCTTTTGAAAGTAGAAACCCAATTTTAACCCGTGATGAATTCAATTTGAAGAAATTGAAGTAAAAAAATGCAAAACTTTCACTATATGCGCAATTAAAATTTCCAAACGGTCAACTAATATCATCTGTTACATATATTGACAGGATATCGAGCATGAAACACTAAAATTGAAAAAGGAACTTGAAACATTTATAGATAAGTTAATAATGTGCGTTACATAAAGGAAAATATTATCATATCCCTTCCAGACAATTTTCCGGAAACGAATAATTATATACTATTAGTAATATTATCTTTGCAAATTCTTTTGAATTGCCCACCGATAAAAAATCATTAATTCTGTTCCAAAATAGGGACTATTTATTTAGCATCAGAATGCATGTCATTATATTTTTCGTTACATAAATTCTGGCGAATCTCATACTTGCAAAATAGCTGTCATTATTTCTGATTCAACTAAGGAAAGGAAATTGTTAATTTTACATCAACTTGTTATCTACAACTAGAAGAAGATTAAACAGGAAGAAACATCATCGGCTCATTTTGAAAAGGGCTTAACCGCATTAGAAAATCCACGATGAAAAATATGACATCTATTTTATTTTCTATATTTCTCAGAACATTTATCTATATTTCTCAGAACGGAAACCGAAAATAGACTGGCACACAGGAAGTCAACCCGAGTATGGAGACGCTACAATACCGAAGTAGATTCCAAAAGAAATACCTGCAAATTACTTTTGATGTTTAGCATCTCCTTCGAATGTAATTATTTAATTTTTCTAGACCCAAAAATACTATAGAAATAAATAATTACGGTAAACTTAATGTCAAATACTCATGATAGTTATCAAATGTTTCGCAATTACATGATTCACTTAAATTACACGAGGGCTTCACGATGACGAATTAAGTAATTACTGAATACTCATACGCTCATTTCAAACAAACCTCACCTAAATTTTGTGAATCGCGCTGAATAGGAAAATAAATATAGCAGCGGTGTACGAAAATGATTCATATTTGGTTTTCACATTTAGGATCACATCCTATCTGAAACACTACAACATAGTTGCCATCGGATTTTTCCTGTAAATCAGTAATATTGCACTAATTCAAGAAAATAATTATTCCTTTAATATTTATTAGAAAAGATGGAAATGCAGATTAATTAAATTTATTTTTGGGTTGAGGAAAATATATGGCTACATTAATAATTCTCTTAGCCAAGAAATCAATCCTTGCGTAATTCATTAGCTCCGACTTCACCTTAGTAGATAATGTAACGTTTCTTTCTTTCTTTCTTTGGGATGTACTGGAACTTCGTTTAGAAGAGTTTTCATGTCAAGTAGAGAAATACATGTAAGTTTTGGATATGCCTAAGAGAAAATAATTCATAGTTACGCTCATTTTCCGTAAAATATGACACATTTTCTACAAAAAGTATTGTGTTTTCGCTTTTTGTGTAAGATATCTGTTGTGTGCGTTATTCATATTTTCCAACAATTCTTTCGACGGATTTCATGAGGCAAAAAGATGGTATAATTTTCCTTACGCTGGTGTAGTAAAAGCAAATGAGATAACAAAGCATACCTAGCGAGATATATTGCGTGCGTAATGAGATATATTGGTGCGAATCTCTTGTTAGTAATGTTGGCATTTATTACAGATACAAAAAAATATTAACATTTATGAAATAAAATTGTGATTGTAACGGATAGATGATCTAAAAGCTCACCTAAATAAATACAGTTGTCATTCTTAATGAGAAACGATCAAAGAAAGATTCTGAGAGAGGCTGATCTCTTAATTGCCAGTTGTTAGCTATTAAGATGTTTTGCTTGAACATACAGACATGTTGTTGGGGAAGTGTTTGGGAAGGATTCATAGGTGAACGCCTTTACGTAAAAAGTCACCCTTGAACTTTTTCCTTGATTAATAACTCTGACTCTCAAAGCAAAAAACCATTTAATGCTGAAATATTGATGTGCCAAACGACACAACTAATTGAGAAACATTGACTTACAATACTATGAAGAGCAGTGTGCTTTGTTATTTTTATACGGAGAAAAGCATTGGCAGTAAGATTATACGTGAGATTGTTATGTTAAAAATCATTTAACGTGTAATAACCGAATATATTTTGTTGGCGGAGGTCACTTGATAACCGTAAATTAACACCTCAAGGTATTAATTTCATGAATTTTATATTTCATTAGAGCATCTAAGCCATCTATTCATTGATCCCTTTATTTCTTTACTCTCTGGGAAGATAAAGTAAGGAAAATCAATGTGAAATATATCTCAAATGTGCTAAGACTTAGGAATTAGTCGTAAATGGAGAGAAATTTGCAAGTTAGAGGGAGAGGAAGCTTCGGAAAGTTTGAGGCGAAGATTTACAGTATCATCCCTTTACTAGAAACCGGTCGATTTTAGAGGCCTTTTCGCAGAACGTATTTGGAAGCGTGATATTGCGAAAATATTTCCATAATGACTGAATGGAAATATGCCTTCCGGGAAAATCGGCCCT